>BQNB010147516.1:0-16427 GCA_026074375.1 Tanacetum coccineum
CTAGATCTTGTCTTAGGTGGCAACCAACAGGTAGAATTCTCAAGACTGTTTGTCTTAGGTGGGTTCCAACTGGAAAGCTACTTAACTCTTGCACGGGCAAGGTTGAAAATGAACCCACACATGTTTCAATAGTAGATATCCCTCATATTCATGCAAGCAAACAAACTCTGGGTTTAAGTGCAGGTATATCATTTAATGGTCAAAAGCAACAAAGAATTGACCTAAATGCAGATGCACTATACAATGAAAAGCAGGAAAATCTCAGAGTGTGGTTGCTGAAATTACTGATATCTAAGAAACTAGTGCCAGAATGGTTTCACAAAAGATGAGCTACATCAAATGGTGTCTGCTGAAAATAACACTTCAGGCCCCGTTCCTCAATGTTCAAAAGACGTTTGATCGCAGCAGATCAAGCCTCGGTCTTCATGAAGATGATGTCTGATCATAACAGTTCAGACCTCGCACCACAACGACAAAAGCATCTGCTAAAAATAACACTTCAGGCCCCGTTCCTCAATGTTCACAAGACGTTTGATCGCAGCAGATCAAGCCTCGGTCTTCTTAAGCAAACAAGACAGCTACATCACGACAAGAGTTGGAATTACTATTCCACCATCATATAGCAATGCTGAGGACAACAGGTAAATAAATACAAAATCAGAAAAACAGAAAATTTCCAAAAAGATTCTTCTCGACATGTCTCTTGGAATCGATAACATTTACGTGCTTAGAAATGTCGATTAACATTGACACGGGTGTGTAAATGAAGTTCGAGCGAGAGTTGCAAATAGTTTCAAAACATGTCATTTCTAATTTTCTAGATGGCTTATGTGCAAATGTCAGTACATAACCCGGACTTCAAATAAAGGAAGGTTTATAACTTATCCTCACAACGAGAAAATTAATGTTTCTCGGTCTTGAGCTGTTCTTACAAGACATTCAATGTTTTTAGCTCAAGAAAAAGGATAGTGTACGTTTCAGTGCGCTTACCCTTACCGTTAGAAGAGAAGTCCTCTAACATCTGGTTTTTCAAAAAGTTGAACACAATTTTTCAAGAATTTCTCGATGACAAATCATAATCTTTCAAAATTGTGTGTTCAACACTCACAACCCTTGATACACTGTTTTCAAAAGACAACAATTTCATCAATTGGTCCTATTTTAAGGGGGAGTTTTTCGAAAAAACAAAAGTTTTAAATGTTCTTGGATACATCATCAACAATAATTCTTAAGTATTACAAAACAATATCAAAATGTATTCCAGAACAATCTCATGCTGATAATATTATCTCCCACAATATAAAAGATTTTCAAGACATTTTCTCACAAGGTATTCAAAAACCTAAGTGTTCATATTTAAAATAAGGGGAAAAATTAATTGAAATTTAAAATATGATTCTAATCCGACTCAATGTGCTAAACCGTAAGAAAAGGTTTTATGGTTTTTCGATCTATACCCAACAACATCTTAATTTCACGATGATTCTAAAAAGTCATAAGCTGGTTAGGTTTAGGATCAATCCTATGAACACCAACCAGAAATGGAAGGATCTACCCAGGGACACTCCATAGTTAGAAATAGCAGTCCTTAGGTATGATTTGGAGATGAATGAGAAAAGGGAATAATGTTGACTAAAGAATGAGCTAACATTGAAACAATTATAACAAGGTGTTAGTAAGGACGTCTTGGTAAACATTGAATAGGTTAAAGAATGAAAAACAAATGTAAGGGTAAAGGTTGAAAAGAAAGAAGGAAGCCCTCCACACACTAAAGCAGAAACCGGTCAAACCATATTCTTATCAGAAATCACAAGATGATTAGCTGTATTGAAAACGACATCATGACCCCGTGGATGCAATGCACAACCCTCCCTAGCCATTCGGGTTTCTCGCTTAGCAGAAACTTAGTCCATTTGACACGGAGATACATGTAAAAAACCGTTATCTATTGACAGCTCATCCGAGATTTGTTGGTATTAATAGGTGTCAAATATGCTCCAGCCTCCGATACTAAAAACCCAAATGCACTAATCTAGTCTAGAGCCAAGATGATCAATCAAAATCTCGTTAGGGCACACATTCCATTTCAAACACTTTTGAGACATCATAAGGATCACAAGTTTGATTAATCAAGAGTCCTACGCAAAATCATGTGATATATGCCAGAACATCCGAGTGATACTAAGTATTCACAATAAAGAAATAAGGGGAAATCCTGCTTGAGCCACATCAACAAGCCTTGTATGGTGACTTGCGAGATTCTATATGAATCAAACATGTGACAGACTGATACAGATGTCCCAGTAAATGACAATGGAACGTGTTGATGAATATTATAAAAACATTACACCTTGAGTGTTATATAAAAACACTTAAACGAGTGACACTTCGAAAAATTTATTTTGATTTCAAATCAATATTTCCTCGTTTCTCACTAACGTAACCCTGCAGGTTTAAACGTGGTCACTCAACCTTCAATCCCATTCAATGCACAATCTATGAATACATACTATCTAGAAAGCTCAAGATAAAAACAAATAATTCCACAACTCTGAAATAAAGCCTTTCAAGATGATCTAGAATGAGCAAGTTGGTCAAGTCAAAAGATCGCAAGATGGCACAAGACGTACAAAGACAATGACAAAGGCCAAAAACAAAAATAACGACCGCAAAGCATGAAGGAACAAGTTTAACAACAAAGAACAAAGAGAAAACCAAGACCGTCATGGCAGCTTAACGACAAAAGCAAATCTCATTATCTCATAAGGAGTATGTCATGATTGAACTCCACACCAGGGGAGATTGTTAGCCTTAAAATATTGAGTCCGAACATAGAAGTTTCGTTCATTTATGTATTTAAGTCCTTCGTCCTAATTATTAGTTTAATGGTTGTTAATAAGAATATGTATCGGGTAATCGAGCTCGATAGTAAAACTAATATTGTATACTGATTCGGGTTTGAATCCCACGCAAAACTACAAACCGAGGCCCTGATCCTAGTTAAATATCCCGCGCGTCACATTAAATTGGTTGTAGGGGAATATATAGATATTTATTACTTAGAAAAATATCTCATCCTCATTTTTAGAAAAAATATCTTTTCTCTTAATTCCCTCATCTGCCCTCTCTTCTTTCTCCTCTCACTACTTACACCACCATCTTTCTTCTTAATTCTGTTAACAATTCATAGCATCATATGTGTTTAAAGAAGTGTTAACGGGATTCCTACAAAAAGGAGTCATAAAACTTCTTGATGCCGGTATGATTTAACCCGAGTCGTCCGACAATGCCCATGGGTTAGTCCAGTGCATTGTGTTCCAAAGAAAGGTGGAATAACCGTTGTTGCTAATAAAGAAAATGAATTAATTCCGACACGTTTAGTTATCGGGTGGAGAATTTGCATAGACTGTAGGAAGTTAAATGAAGCAACTCGAAAAGATAATTTTCCATTACCGTTTATGGATCAAATGATAGAAAGATTAGCCGGGAATGAGTTTTATTGTTTTCTAATAGAATTTTTAGTGGATTTCCAAATACCAATGAGATCCCCAGGACCAGGAGATAACCCACTTTCACATGCCCAAATGGAACTTTCCGCGTACCGTTTCGCATGACATTTGGCTTGTGTAATGCTCCCGGTACTTTTCAAACGGTGTAGATGCCATATTCCATGATATATAACGAAAAGGACTATGGAAGTGTTTATGATTTATTTCTCATTTTTTGGGATAGTTTTGATTCATGCCCTCTCACAAATTAGAAAAAAAAATGTAAAACGGCGTGAAAGAACACGAATTTAGTTTTTAGATTGGGAGAAGATCACTTTATGTGTAAAGAAGGAATTGTGTTAGGGCATAAAATTTCAAAGGCGGGAATTGAGGTCGATCGTGCTAAAGTCGATGTTATCGCTAAGCTCCCTCACCCGACTACCGTAAAAGGTGTTAGGAGTTTCTTAGGTCATGCAGGTTTTTACCGCCGATTTATCCAAGACTTTTCTAAGATTGCTAGACCAATGACTCACCTTCTTGAGAAGGAAACACCGTTTGTGTTTTCTAAAGATTGTATTGATGCTTTTCAGACTCTTAAAAAGAAGCTTACCGAAGCTCCTATCTTAGTTGTCCCGGATTGGAACTTACCATTCGAACTCATGTGTGATGCAAGTGATTTCGCGATTGGTGCGGTTCTAGGACAACGAAAGATGAAGCATTTTCAGCCTATACATTATGCTAGCAAGACTATGACTGAAGCTCAAATTCATTACACTACCACGGAAAAGGAAATGCTTGCCGTTGTGTATGCTTTTGAAAAGTTTCGGCCATATCTTGTCTTATCCAAAAGCATAGTGTATACGGATCACTCGGCTTTAAAGTACCTTATGAACAAACAAGACGCTAAGCCGAGGTTGCTCCGGTGGGTTCTTCTCCTACAAGAATTTGATATCACCATCCGTGATAAAAAAGGAAGTGAGAACCTTGCGGCAGACCATTTATCTAGACTTGAGAATCCTCATAAGGATGTGTTAGAAAACAAAGACATAAATGAACATTTTCCTTTAGAAACTCTTGGAGTTATTTCTAGTGAAAGTACCCCATGGTTTGCGGACTATGCAAATTACCATGCGGGGAATTTTATTATCAAAGGAATGTCAACTCAACAAAAGAGGAAGTTTTTTAAGGACGTTAAACATTATTTCTGGGATGATCCCTATCTTTTTCGTACTTGTGCGGATCAAATCATTCGACGGTGTGTGCATGGGCAAGAAGCTCTTGAGATCCTCAAAGCTTGCCATGAAGGACCCACCGGGGGCCATCATAGTGCCAATCTCACCGCTCGAAAAGTATTTGATGCCGGTTTCTTTTGGCCTACCATATATCGAGATGCCCATACGATGATCAAATCTTGTGATACGTGTCAAAGACAAGGCAAAATTTCACAACGAGATGAGATGCCTCAAAACTCTATCCAAGTTTGTGAAATCTTCGATGTATGGGGTATTGATTTTATGGGACCATTTCCGTCTTCAAGAGGAAATAAATACATCCTCGTAGCCGTTGATTATCTTTCAAAATGGGTTGAAGCAAAGGCGCTCCCCACAAATGATGCTAGAGTTGTAGTTAAGTTTTTAAAATCTCTTTTTGCCTGATTTTGAATGCCAAGAGCTATTATAAGCTATCGTGGGACCCATTTCTGTAATGACAAATTTGCTAAAGTAATGTCTAAGTATGGGGTCACTCATCGTCTAGCTACCGCTTATCACCCTCAAACGAGCGGTCAAGTGGAGGTGTCCAATCGAGGTTTAAAACGTATTCTAGAAAGGACGGTTGGAGAAAACCGTGCCTCATGGTCTGACAAATTAGATGAAGCTTTGTGGGCATTTCGTACTGCTTTTAAGACACCAATTGGTTGTACACCTTACAAGTTAGTATACGGAAAGTCTTGCCATTTACCTATCGTACAAACTCTTCCGTAGACTCCCCGTCTCTCTGCCAGTTTTTCCAATAGCATCACGACCTTCTTGAAAATAAAGGCAGTTTGTTAGCCTTAAAAATATGTCGGCTAATACGGAATTACATTAGTTTATATTAGCCGGACACTCAGGGACTAGAAATGTCAAGTGTAGTAAGTAGATCGTGTCCTGGGCTATATATATCCCCTCCATACTTCCATGGAGGGGTGAGGATTCATAATTTTGTAATAAGGTGTGTGTGTTTCTCTCTCTAGAAAACACACATCTTCCCTTTTCTCTCACTAATAATATGGCTTTCTATTTGTTTAATCCTCCCCGACCTCCGGATCATTCTTGTTAGTTTGTGAATCTTATGTATAACAATTGGTATCAGAGCTAACCGGGGGTGTATTATATTCGTGTGTGTTGTGTTTGTGGTTTTGTTGTGGTGGCTTATTTTTGAGCTTATTTATGTTCGGCTTATTTTCTTCCTTTTCATTCATTTGGTATCATTCGCCACGGGTGGGTTTAGTGTTTGTATTTTTTTTTTGTGGTTTCGTTGTGATCTTATTCGTGTTTCTTGGTTTGGCGTTAAAAGCTTATATTTTTCTCTCTTCACTTTCTTTCTTTATTTCTCTATTCGATTTATTTGTGGTTTAGTTTCGATCTAGAGAGGATCGAACTAGTGAGGATCGCACTAGAGAGGATCGAATTAGTGAGGATCGAACTAGTGAGGATCGAATGTAGCATACTTGATAAACGGTTTGAGATTTTTGTGATACTTTCTCCATGCTTAGATTATGCATTCGACTTTTTGAGTTCTAGTATGGGGTTTTTAAGTCTTAGGCTAGGAAACATTGAGGACAATGTTTAATTTTAGTATGGGGTAGTATATCTTCGATATGATCTTACCTACTTTTGCCCGTTGTTCTCACGTACCCCGTTTTCCCGCCAAAATTTTAAAAAATATATATATATAAAATTTAAAATTTTTTCAAAAATAAAATAAGTGTTTTGTCATAATTTTGACTTTCCTAATGGGTAGAATAAGAATAAATTTTGACCCGATCGAGCGTGTTGAGCTCTAGCTTGTTCCTTAACTTTTAGGCTAAGTGTTCGCGGAAATTCGCGAAGAACGGAAAATGATAGAGTTAAGTATATGTGGGATGCTAAACAAGGATTAGTTAGAAATCTTAAGAGCTCATGTATGTAATTTGTGGCTTTTTCTCCCTTAACCGGATTAATAATACGTGTTGTTTTTGGAGATTAAACTCAAATCAACAATTTTTATGTAATATATAGCAAAAATTTTAGTCTTAGTTCAATCTTATACTTGAATTTTTCAAAAAGAAGTCTTATATATAAAAAAAATGAAATGATAAAAAAAATGATGAAAAAATAAAAAATATAATAATAATAAAAACTGTGGGCTGATAAAAGTTTACTACCTCTTGCCGGCTCACAACCGATGTGGTAGTCTTCTAAAGAAAGCACATAGTAAGAATAAAAATCCGAGACTGATAAAAGTTTGCTGCATCTTGCCGGCTCACAACCGATGTTGCAGCCTTCTAAAAGGTCGAGGGTTACAATTGCATAAATGTTATGTTATAGTTTAAATTAATAAATAGATCTCTTTGTTACATCAAATATGATTTGAACTTCGACTATTTTATTTTAAGTTTTTAAATAAGCTATGTATATACGGGAAACCTGAGAGTTTTTGAAACCTAAGGTCCGTGAGTCCCGATACTAGTCTCTGTGGGGTGTCAAAAGCCTAGTCACTTAGCCGCAAGGTTGGGATGTGCCGAGACGAAAGTCGCTACATGGGATGATCTCGCCTTCAAACTCATTATTCTCGGGTGGAACGTTGAAAACATAGAATTTGAAAAACGGTGATCATATGGTTGAAATTCCTTAATAGCACATTCACCTAAGATATAATAATTGTCGGAGTGAAAAGTTCACATTGCAAATATGAGTAGTGTTAGCATCTTAACTAATATTTAAGCGATTTCGTTTTAAGTTTGGTTTGGAGCAAGTGAAAAGTCAGGGACGATGAATTTATCCTTTTTGGGGCATTCTCGGATCGAAATGCATCTTGTTTTATGATCCCTAACAGTTATGGAAATAACGAAAGTCGGAATATTCTAGGTAGTTGTTAAAAAAAATATGGAAAAGATTTGAAAAATGGGAAAATAGGGTGTTTTAAAGCTTGTGATTTCTTAACTCTCCCCACAAAAGTCTTTACTACTTTCCAAAGATTTAGTTTGGGGAAGTTTTAAGGTTTTTGGTTTTAGGGCATATAATATTGCGTGAGGACACGACAATCACTTAGTTTCGGGAATTTTGATATGTGAGAAATCATATATCTTTATTATACCAAAAATGGCCTTTAAATGATCAGAATGTGCAAAAATATGTTTGTATTTGTGTATTTTGTGGTTTGTGAATTTGTAGGTACGGGTATTGCAAAAATCACAAGAAAACGGTCAAAACCGGGCAAACACGAACACAAGAATGGAAAGAGTGCACAAGAGCTGGGAGTTTGATAGCAAAAAGATCAAAAGTCAACCCTTGGTCAGCAATGGTCAACTCACAAAAGACAAAAGGCCAAAACCCTCAAAATACCCAAAATACCCTTAATGTTAAATAACTTTCACCAAAAGTCCTTAAAACCATAACACCGTTAGTCTTCTTATTATAAAGGCTAATGGTCGTTATCCCTTTATAAACAAAACCCTTAAATCCCTTTAACAATCCCGAGCCCAAATAAATCACCAGGCCCAATCCTTTATTATAAAACCCGGGCCCAAGTCAAACCCTTCACCCTGGGTCAAACAATGATATAAAAAGAAAAGAAAAGAGCGCGGGAAAAGTGGTTTTTACTATTCATCATCTCTCTCATTTTACCCTTGCATAAAAAACAAAGGTATAATCCCATTGACATGGTGGCCAAAAGTTCGAGTACTAAGCATTGTGTTGACAGTAGCAAAACGTCAACAAGGTCTCACTTTGCTAGAATTAACAAGGGGAATGACACGTTGGATGATAACTAACACACAAAGAGCAGGATTTTACACTAAATCCTTTGTTAAAGAAGCACACAGCTCCCAACTTATGGGATTGCCACGCTGGCAATCCGCGTGCTCACACATCAATCCAACGGATGAAAGATAGGATCCAATGATTGGAAACAAATGAAGGGTGAAGATCAAGGATAAAGGAGCGTGTAAAGGGGCCTAGAAGTTTCCTTCTCTGGCTATAAATACGGGACCATCTTCACTCACAAGATATCTAGCTTAATTTAGGAGTAGTTTTTTTATTAGCTTTTAACTTGTAATTTTCTTTCAAGTAATGTTTTAGCTTATTGTAATTTCAATTTCACCTTTGTAATCAACTCTTTTATTAATAAAAGCTAAAGTTTTTGTTAGCCTCAAAATATTGAGTCGAACAATGGAAGTTCGTTCATAACTATATTAGGTCTCGGTCACTAAAACAATATACGTTGTAATAGGCTACACGGGTAAACGGGCTCTTAAATGTAATCTAACCGGTCACGTGTATCGGGCGAAAGCCCAAGTAATCCCGAGCCCGGCCCGTAGAAATACCAAGGCATGAAAGCCTCTTGGTATTAACTATAAATACCCCTCTCCAAGTATGGAGAGGGGGTTGGTTCTTGTTAATTCTCATTTGTAATTTTGCAAGTAATCTTCCAATCTTTTTCTTCTCTCTACCTTTCTCTCTCTAACTTCTCTCTAAACTTCTTCCATTTTATCTCATCTTATTTCTTGTGTTTCAATAATGAAGTGAAAGTGATTTTATTGGGTTTCGACATTTGGTATCATTCGCCACGGGTGGGTTTAGTTTTTGTTAGTTTTTAGTTGTTATTTTCGTGGTAGTTTTTGTTTGTTTGTTACAGTTTTTGTTTTTTTTGTAAGCAAATGTTCGATTTAGTGGTTTGTAATTTTTCCTTTGTAATCGTGTTATTCGTGCGTGGGCTTAGAAATCCCAAGGAAGTAAAAATCGAGTTCGTGGTGTCTCAATCGAACGAGCTTCATCTTAGTTTGGATCGAACGAGTGTTCTAGCGCGTGGTTCGAACGAGTGTTTTATAGTTTGGATCGAACGAGTGTCATTCTTGTTGATCGAACAAGCATCATTCGAACAAGCATCATTCGAACAAGCATCATCGAACAAGCACCATTCGAACAAGACCATCGAACTAGTAGCTTTCTTTGTTGATCGAACAAGATCATCGAACGAGTCTCAACATTTGAGGATCGAACTAGTGACATTTCTCGTGATCGAACGAGTGGTTTTTTCTGTCTTGATCGAACGAGCATCTTCTTCAAGGATCGAACGAGTTGATCGAACTAGAGTCGATCGAACAAGCATACCAGCGTGATCGAACGAGCGTGATCGAACGAGCGTGATCGAACGAGCGTGATCGAACGAGCGTGATCGAACGAGCGTGATCGAACGAGCGTGATCGAACGAGCAATCGAACGAGAAATTTTTTTTGGACCGAACGAATTTTTTTGAAAATTTGTGTGACGAAAAGGGTTTCAGTAAAACAGCCATAACTTTTGATCCGTAAGTCCGTTTTAGGCCCGTGACCTCTCAAATCGAAGAGAAAAACGAGACGGATCACGCTGTAACCACCTTTAGCTGGTTAAGGATTTTTCGAAGCCCAAAAACATCGTTTTCCATGATTTATTGACACTTTTCAGTTTTTTTTGGAATTTTCGCTGATTCCAAATCAAATCATTCACGGTTTTTTCTTGATTTTGTAAAATCCCGTGAAAGATACGATTCTTCTCTCGGTTTAAATCAAGAATTGTAAAATCCCGTGAACATTAATTGTACTCAATCCACAACAACAATCACTTTACCTGCTTAAGATCCTACAAATCATTCTCACTTCATAATTCATCAATGACGACTCCAATTGCAACTTCCACAACTGACAGTCAAATGCACAACAACATAATGGCAGCAGGTTCAAGGGATCGTCCACCAATGCTTGCAACAGGACGATATGCACAATGGCGATCACGGTTCTTACGATACATTGATACAAGACCAAATGGTGATGCCTTACGGAAGTGCATTCTCACAGGTCCTTATACTCCAACAATGGTCACAACACCAGCTGTTCCGGCAACAGAGGATTCTCCAGAAATTCCTGCAAAAACATCAGTCGAGACAGTTCTGAATATGACTCCTGAGAACAAACTCATTATGAAATCGGAAAAAGAAGCGATTCATTGATATTGACTAGGAATTGGAGATGAAACTACTCATCTGTGAGCAAGTCAGGAACAGCTCAAGAAATGTGGGAAGCCATCGAGAGGTTACAACAAGGTGAATCACTCAATATTCAAGATGTCAAGACAAACTTATTTTGGGAGTTTGGTCAATTCACTTCTCACGATGGAGAGACAATTGAGTCTTACTACACAAGATTCTACAAAGAGAATGAATGGAAATGATCAGAAACAATTTGACAGTTGCAACGATGCAAGTCAATGTTCCAATTTCTTACAACAACTTCAACCAGAATGGTCTAGATTTGTCACGATAGTAAGCAACATCACAAGTTGATAAGTTTATTTTTTTTTTTTTTCCCCCATATCAAATAAGCACTTTGACATTCTGAAACAAAACCAAAAGGAAGTTAATGACTCCGTTCTGAACGGAATCGCCAAGAATGCAAACCCATTAGCACTTGGTGCCACTGCTCAAACAATGCAAGATCCTTAATATCAAACACAAAACATCATAAATCAATGCACCACATCCAAACGCTACACTTCGCAACCAGATCTCATGCAGCACAAGATACAAAGGCAAAGAGAAAGCCAAACCAATCACACCACCCAACTGAGTCAGCTTCTGAAGAAGACAGTGAATCCTGATCAAGCTCAGAAGGACAAAGAATGCCGAAGAAATTGGCTCTCAATGCAAAGTACTTAATAAACTCTACAAACCATACCCAACAACAACCTCAGAACTTCCTCAAACACCAGGAAAAGAATGTGGATACTACTCCAAGTACAAGACATGTCATCAGACGGACAGTTTTGGGAAATCAGAGGGGCAATAAAAATGTTTAGGGGCTAGGGAACTGTGGATGGTCCAGTAGTGCAACAGTCTGGATACAGTGCTATTAACTGCAAGGAATTTGGTCCAATATGCTAAGGAATGCAGAAAGCCAAAACGGGTTAGAGACTCCACGTATCACAAGGAAAAGATGTTGCTGTGTAAACAAGCTGAGAAAGGTGTTCAACTTCAAGCAGAGCAATCTGACTGGCTAGCAGACACGGATGAGGAAATTGATGAACAAGAGTTGGAAGCACATTACAGTTACATGGCAAAGATTCACGAGGTAACCTAATGCAGACTCATGCACAGACGCTGGCCATTGGAACCGAGGTACACTACAAACCTGATCAAAAAGTTTCTGCCAATAACTTACAACATTTTGAGCAATCTGAATCTATTAGTAACACATGTGCAGTGGAAACGGGTGATAGTAATGTCATTCCTGACTCACCGGATATGTGTGATAATGATCTTCAGAATGACCAACATGATGTAGAATGTGATGATGAGCGTGTTGCACTTGCTAATTTAATTGCTAATTTAAAGCTTGATGTCGATGACAATAAAAAGATTCAAAAGCAATTAAAGAAAGCAAATGCAACATTGACTCAAGATTAACTGAGTGCAAATCTATTCTTGCGGAAACAGATAAACTCTAGAGAATCTAATTAGTATCCTGGACAGTGGCATAGTTGCCCTTCAAAACAAACAGACCGAGTTTGAGAAGTACAAGGCATTAATGATCGTACCTTTGACCTATGACAAAACTTAGAACCGTAAGTAAATTGAAACTCTAGGACTATTAGCTCAAAAGGACATAGACATACAAGAAAGTTTAAAATTATAGTGCTACGAAATTTACCTGTTGTCCAAGCAAAACACGAGAATTAAGTCAAACAAGTCTTTTAACTAGGTCACATTACGAAGGTGGTCTGTGACAAGAGAAAACAAAGGTAATAACGAATTGAAACTTAGGGAAGACAAAGAATATTGACAAAATGATTTCAATGGAACACCAAAAATATTATCGAATGAAAATGTAACAAACGAGGTCAATCAATCCAAACCATTCAAATGTTAGCGCCCAAATGCTCTACATTTAATGGAAGACCTACCTTTGCCAATCCAATGTACCACAAAAAGGCTCAATCTGGTCCAGCAACCAGACTCATCCCCGATAGTGAAGAGATCTTGACTCTTGCTGACAAGAGTCGATCTAAATTGAATAAAGACTTAGTCAAACCATTTGACTACACGAAAGTGAAATAGTATTATGAATTTTCAAACCCCAACCCAGCATTATGAAAATTCAGTTCGCACAGGCAAATGTGAAATAAGAAAAGAAAATGTGGAAGAACATCATTTGCAAAAACAAAACAAATAGTTTTTCAAAAACATAGATTTCTACCAGTGTCAAAATCATAAGCCAAAAGAAGACAACATATAATTGGTCAAGACAAACAACATCAATCATCTGAACGAAACTCGCAACCAAGCTGGTAAAACATTCAAACTACCATCTTATAACTTCGACACCAACTGCTCAGATATGGAAATCTTAGTTTTAAAAATGTTTGATGCCCCTTGCCCTTAAGACTCAGGATGATAGTCTCGCGTTTATACATGAACTTAAGAAAGAAATGCATGCAGATTTAAAGTACGTTGAATCTCTTGAAGATGAACTTGACGAACTTGAATCTGATAAGGCAGAATTTTCCAACATGTATGATATGCTTTTGCAAGAATGTGTGTCTAAAGATGTTATGTGTTCTTACTTGTTAACTTCATCTGATTTAGATGAGATCCATGAATACAATTGCTTATTATCTTCAAAAGTCCATGGAAATTGACTGTCTTGCACAAAAGCTGTTCTGAACTCACTGATTTTGTAAGTAAAGAGATTTACACTGAGCTTTTACAGCGTTTTGCTAGATTAGAAAAACACTCAATTTCTCTTGAAATCGCTTTACAAGAATGTCAAGTACGACTGAAAAATGACACAGTTTGCAAAGAAAAGGCGTCAAATGTATTTCGAAAAGAACGTGAACAATATGTTGAAATACAAGATTTGAAAGCTCAACTGCAAGACAAGAACATGGCAATAAGTGAGTTGAAAAAACTCGTTGCAAAATGCAAGGGAAAATCTGTAGACACTAAGTTTGATAAACCATCTGTTGTTCGACAACCAAAATGCTCAAAGACTTCCAAAACCATCAGTTTTAGGAAAACCGGCTCCTTTTTTCAAACTCCTGAGGAGACAATATTTTGCAAAGAAAAAGACGGTTTTAAAAAAAAAAAAAAAAAAAAAAAAACTAATGAGTCAGAGAGTTTATCAAAACCAGTCGCGTCTACCAGAATTTACCTAGACAGTAATGAAAGCTGTAAGAAACCAAATGGATTAAACCAGGCATGTATCGCATTGCAAGTAATACCACACAGACTAGAGCACCACAGTTGAATCAGACTTTTAGGAATACTAATCCTTGCGCTTCTACATCTACAGGAGTAGCTCACAAAACTAATGTTAGCAGACCACAGCCTAGGAGCAATCAAATGAAAGATAAGGTCGTGCAATACACTAGTCATGCGAAGCTTAAGAAGACGGGTAAGAGACACCCTAGGATATCTAGTATTTCTAAAAAACAAAGTCTGTAACTGCTTGTAATGACATCTTAATTCCCTAACTTCAAATGCTAATGCTGTTTGTGCTACTTGTGGAAAATGTGTGTTTAATTCGAATCATGATGCTTGTGTTTCTAAATACTTGAATGACGTGAATGCTAGAACTAAGAAGCCTAATGTAGTGCCTATTAGTACTAGGAAACCCAAACGTCAAGCGAACAAATCTGTTGCAACACCCCTAGAAAACATTGGCAATACAGAAACCACTACCACAAAGTTCCAAGAGTTACAAAGGATGCTATATCAGAAAACAAGTAAGGCATGGAAATGGTGGATAGCACAACAATGTCCTTCATCATATACATGGGTTCCTAAAACACAGAAGAAATGGGTTCCTAGAACTCAAAAGAAATGGGTTCCTAAGACACAAAAGCAATGGGTACCTAAAGTATAAAATAAAGTGTGCCTACAAGATTTAGTTTGGCCCGTAGAAAATACATCAGGATAACTAATGTCTTGAAACTCAAACACATTAGATCCAATTTGTCATGTATTCATCGTCCTCTACTTCTCTTGCAGATTGTACAACTCATCCTATTCATTGTTGACTCTGGATGTACACCAGCATATGACGGGCAATGTATCACTGCTGTGCAATTTTGTTGACAAATTCTTGGGTACCGTTCGCTTTGGCAATGATCAATTTGCTCCAATTCTTGGTTATGGAGATTTGATTCAAGGAAATATCACGATCAAAAGGTTTACTATGTCGAAGGTCTCAATCATAATCTTTCTCATTTGTCAATTGCTTTGATGCGGATTGTGGAGGTTGCATTTCGGAAATCTACTGTTTTTGTTAGATATCTTTAGGGAAACGACTTACTAACCTGTATCGTGGATCGATCACTATACAATTTCTCATCAAGATACAACATCATCAACTCCAATCTGTATATGGCTAAAGCATCCTCAACTCAAGCATGGGGTTATGGCATCGAAGGCTTTCTCATCTCAACTTCGACAACAATAAACTTGCTTTAAAGAAAGATATGTTATTGTTTACCAAACTGAAGTATGTCAAAGATCGATCTATGTTCTTCTTGTGAAGTGAGTAAAAGCAAAAAGAAGCTCTTCAGTCAAAGACTGTTCCAAGTTCAAAAGGTCGGTTGAAATTGCTTCACAAGGACTTATGTGGTCCAAAGCGGTTTTGCTAGCATCAATGGAAGAAATATATTCTGGTAATTGTCGACGACTACTCAAGATACACCTGGACACTCTTTCTACGTTCCAAGGATGAAACACCAGAAGTTTTAAAAGAATTTCTCAGGGGGAAGTAGTGTAGACTACTTTACTTAGTATGGTTTATGAAGTATTCTACATACGTGAGAAGAATTATTGCTGATTTCTCACATGCACCCCTGAACGAGTATTCACCAAACCCTAATGACAAGAAGTAGTAGTCGTTGGTGTGGTTTGACTTCTACAAAATTCCGCTGTGCACGTTAATGAGATTGTTCAAGCTACAACAAAGTTTCAGAATCTGCTCAAGATAGGGATGTTGGTTTGGGGGAAGCTGATTCAGAAACTTTTCCAAAAAGGAGTCTATGAAGAAAGCTTTTTAAGACATGCTGCATGAATTGGGAGGAAGTTAATCCAACTCGTGCATACTACAATGGTTCCTATACAAGTAAAGACACTAAAGATCCAAGCTGGAGTACAAGTTTCATGACAAGGAGAACTCAGAAAAGCACTTCTGGAGGAATACAGTTCCTAGGTGATAAGTTAGTCAGCTAGATGTCAAAGAAGCAAGAATGTACTGCAATGTCATCCACAAAGGCTGAATACGTGGCGTTATCTGCAAGACGTCTGTTGCTAATGACACTTCAGACCTCGTTCCCCAACGACAAAAGGCGTCAGATTATGACAACCCTGACCCCGCACCAGAACTACAAAATGTTTCTCCTTCAGCAGATACAACATTTCCATCACAACAGGAGTCGGATCTTCTTTTCGGTCCTTTGTACGATGAATTTTTCAATGATGGTACTTCTTATGTCACCAAGTTTTCTTCTCCCATTGACAATTCTATTCAAAAAGACACACCACCTTAAATGAATATTCAACCTCCATCAGAACCATCAACTCCTACAAATGCTCATGCTGAGGAAAACAATGAGCATCAAGCAGAATTTACCAATCCTTTCTGTACACCGATACAAGAAATTGCTGAGTCTTCCTCACGCAATATTGGTACTT
>BQNB010147518.1:0-16427 GCA_026074375.1 Tanacetum coccineum
GAAGGTAAACCTCTTACAAGATTTCCCTTTACTAATTTATTCATGGTTTTAAAATTTAAGTGACCTAGCCTTCTATGACAAAGTTTAGATTCATCTGATATGACTTTTGCAAAAAGGCAAGTTAAACCTCCTTTAGGAACTATGTTCTTTAAATCAACACTATACATATGGTTCTTTCTAGGAACTTTAAGTAAAACATGACTTTCATTAATTAACATAAAGTTTGGAGATAAAACAATACATTCAGTGTCATTAAAAAGAACACTATTCTTTTTATCACACATTTGTGAGACACTAAAGAGATTAAACTTTAACTCTCTCACAAAATATACATTTTCAAAATCTAATTTACCAGTTTTAATGGTACCTTTTCCTATGATTTTTCCTCCTTTGGGGTTCCCTCCTAAAGCAACATATCCTCTATCTATCTCTTCATAGTCTGTAAGATAGGACACGTTCCCTGTCATGTGCCTTGAGCATCCACTATCAATCACTCCTTTATCATGTAAATCCATTTGTGGATCGCCCTGCACATTAAATAGGAAAATCAGTTCCTTTTGGGGACCCAAGCCATCACTGACTTGGATCTACCTTGTGCATCAATATAATCAATCTTTTTTAGGGTGATTGATGCACTGTTGTGTTTAGAAATATGGTCTAAAACTTTATACTTTAGTTTCCAAACCCAACAAGTTGAGGCCTTAACAACATTAAAATTATTTCCCTTAACAGCATTAACTACTGCTTTTTGCCTAGCATTATTAATTTTTTTACCCCTAACAGTATTAACCCTTTGATTAATATTACTGTACAGTATTAACCCTTTGATCAATAGTACTGTTTTTGAATGATGTGTTCTTATGATGGTCCTCTTAAACAGTTGAATGTGATGTTTCAGAAATAATATGACATTGGACTAGTAATCAATCACTTTTTTTTTTGAGTTAGCAGTATTAACTAGTCTAGCAGTATTAACTGATATCTAACCAAACTTCATTAGTACTGCTCTTGGAACTAAGTTCTTTTTAGCACAGGGGTGAGCCTTTTTAGCAAAATTTTGATGATTCACCAATTGATGTATTGAGTTTTCAAACAGGTTTTACCATCCCTAAATTTTAAAACTATTATTTGATGGTAAAGGCAATCAACTATGCAAATGAATCAAGCTTCCACACACATAATAGGCCTTAATCAACATCTCAAAACAGGTTTCCTAGTCTTTAAGACATCATATTGTTCCAATTTCTTTGATTACCTCTTGGACTGTCAGTGTTTTGGCTATGTTTCTCAACTTGTTTAACAGTTTTCATAGAAATTACTCTTGTTTGCTTATGTTGACAAACACTAATCTAGCAATACTAGGCTTAACTATTTTCTTCTCAGTTTTAGTTTGAGACACATCTTCTTCCTCACTATCTGACACCCAATCTTCAATAATTGAGGAATCATCAGACTTCCTAACTACCTTAGATACTTCTTCATCAGACTTTCTGTTCTCAATTACATGCTTATTAACAAACTCATCTAAACCAGTAAAAGACAAATCAGGTGTTAGAGGCATGAAATTTCTTGTGTAGGGACGTGGAACTGCATTATATTTTTCATAGCCTAAACCTTTCTTGCAATTATCAACAATCTAACACTTTATAAGCTTGTTTAAACTATTAGATGCATTTTCAAATTTATCTACATTAAATTGGATGCTATCTTTTTCTTTTTGAATTTTTTCGAGCTTCTTCCTAACTCTCTAAAAGTTATTCCTCTACATGAAATATCCATTTTAAGCATTAATGTTACTACATAAACAACTCATTCTTTTTATAAAATATCAAGATTTTCTACCCACTGATTCTAAACCTGTTTATAACCTAAAACCATTAAACTAGATTTCTCTAAATCTCTTAATAGTTGATCATTTTGAGATTTAAGTAATTTAATAGTTTCCATACAAGATTTTGAACAATTTAAATCATTCGATACCTCTGAGTCAGAACTTGAAGATGAGTAATCCATGAGTGCATAATTAGGTCCTTCCTCTGCCTGATCACTCCAGTCATATCCACCAAGCATTTATCATGACACCAAATCTGGGAAGAAGTTAGTTTCCACAACATGACTCATTTTGAGATTTCCTTGTTTTTATTGTCTTGATTTCTTAGAGCTCTGCACTCCCTAGCAAAATGTCCCCTCTTGTGGCAGTCGTAGCACTCCACTTTGGACTTATCAAAACCAATAGTCTCATTTCCATTAACATAAGCATCTTTCCTGTATTCTTCAAAAACCTTTTAGCCTTCATAGTCAACATGGCCATTTGCCATCTCAAATCCACCTATTCCATGTCATCAGGATGGATTTATTGCAAGTCCTCATGTGCAAGTTGAGGACTATTTGGTTGACTAGCAAAGAATGAACAAATAACAACATCACTAAAGTTATCACTAATTTATAGAGTAAGCAATATTTAACTTGAGTGCTAGCAAGTAGTAACATCATGAGCAACATTAACTGCTTCATAAGAGCATCCTAGTGGTTTTGTTAATTTGAAAAGGACACAAAAGTCCAAGTTCTTGTGTTTAGAACTTAGACTAGACATCCCTTTAACTTCTGGTTCATACACCTTGGGGTTGTTGTAGAGATCATCCATGCTCATTGTATCCAAATCAACTTTATTCCTTCACACAACAGCATGTGTATTCCACTCAGTTGACAAGCTTCTTAATAACTTTTGATTAACATCTTCTTGTGAAAGCTTTTCATCCAAAAGCTCTAACTAACTCACAAGATTTTGAAGCCTATCAAAGGTTTGATCAAGCATCTATGAGCTTGGAGCAGTGAAGTTTTCATATTCCTGCTTTAAGAGATTTCTTTGAGTCTTCTTAGTAGCTGCATTCCTACCAAATCTCTTTTCTACAGCTTCCAGCAACAGCTTAGCATCCTTTATAGAGTTAAACTTTAACTGATGTTCATTGGGAATGCCCATCATTAAAGTACTTCTAGCCTTCACTTCTAATCTTCTCTGAGCCTTATCTTCAGCAGATGTAATAGGCATCACTTTTTCAACACCTTCTACAACTGCTGTTTTTGGCAAGGTTGCACCATTCTCTATGACTTCCCATAGTGCATAGTCTATCATCTGGATGTATTGTTCAATCCTCATCCTCCATAACTCAAACTCACCCGGTTTGAGCATGGGAACTTTGGATGCAACCACTATGTGTGTAGAATCTTGATCCATAATCTTCTACAAAGTACTTCAATCAACAAGCTCTATACCACTTGTTGGTCCCACTTCAATGATCGAATCCTTAAGCTTGTAAAAGGATTAGTTATATAGATAAATATAACACAACTAAAAGTAGAAACTTAGTTTGAATGTATTAAAGATATGCGGAATCTAAACTTATAAATATTAAGAAGAACTATATAATGAAACAGTAATTATAGAACATATAATCAAGAAATAAAAGCACCAAATATTATTAATAATACGAATACTCTCAAGTATTAGGGTACAACGACCTTGAATTATGATAAATTCTATGAATGACTCATTTTTGATACATTTAACTGTATCCCTAGGACCTCTTTTCTACCCCAAGGAGTCCTAAACGGCTTACAATACTTTCCTAAGGAATATCAAATCATTTAAACAAATAAGTAAAAACATATCTTTTACAAAAATAACTCCATAAAAATCACATAACAGTACTACCAAACTGTAGTAGTACTAACTTCTTCACTAGCAGCATTAACTCCTTCAGCAACATTAAACTTTGTACTAGCAGTAAGTAACTACTTAGCAGTTTATTCTTCTAAGTCCTAAGCAGCACTAATAACACTAAGCATAGTAACTTTATCACTATCGTATAAATCTCTTCAAGCAGTCTCAACTTCATGTGTCTTTGTACTAGCAGTATAACTTTTACACAAGCAACCTAACTGTGTAATAGCAGTAAAACCCAAGCAATTTTTATGAATGTTTCTTGAGCAGTACTACACACCAACAGAGCAGCCATACTTTGATATGAGCAGCAGTAATACTAGCAGCATTAAGAAGGCTTTTAATCCTAACAAATTCTTAGAGAGATGATTGTTTAATCCACAGAGTTCACAATTCTTTTTGAATTGTGTTTTGTATTTGTTTTGAAGAGCATTTTGAGGAATCTATTGAGGTTTGTTATTTCTGGAGAAGGATGACTGGTTTTTGCTTATTTGTAATTTGAGATCATTTAGTTCTTTCATTAATAAGACAAAGTAATGACAACATTAGTTTTCACATATCTTTATTATACCAAAGTGGAGCTAAGTACTTTTTAGAGAAGCTGAAACTATTTGTTAACCTAAGTAGGTAGCAGATGGTTGGTTCATTTATGGTGACACCTTTTAATGTTTCAGGTTTGAATGTTGAATTTGACATCAAGATTGACTTGATAGTTTTTGGACCAGAAATAGGTTCAGCACCTGCAAGTTTCTCTAGTGGAGGAAGTGGGGTGCTAGAAACTAAAGATTCGTCAACTGAATCATAGTCAGTCGCTGAAGAGGCAGTTACAATAACTAAAGGGTCAGTTACTTTCACTTGTGACTCAGAAGGAAGAATTCTACGAGTATCATTGATGTGCTGTCGTGTAGGGTCAATTTATTAATTACCAATTTTTAAATTTATATTTAGCCGACTTATCCTAAAACAACACTTTAAAGGGAAGTGTGCCCGATCAGGTCGAGTTTTATGGTAAGTAGGGTGTCAAACACTAAGAGCGAGGTTGTTAACCTTATATTCTATCAGTCATATTAATTAATTATAATAAAGTAATTATAATTACTTTTAAACCTATGCTAAACCTAGTTCTAATAAAATGGGGAGATTTAAGCCTGAGACACTGGCACAGGATTGTATGGTGACAAAAATCAATCCTAAAAATTAAACAAATAAACATGCAATGACAACAATCAGAAAAAAAAGAGCGGTACAAGCCAAATAATAGAAAACTGCATTAGCCATATTAAATCCGATTAAACGCTGGTTTGTTTGTTTAGTGCAATAATTTCTTATCTTGAAGCGGCATATCATTCTTAAGACTTAGGCGAGACATCATCCTAAGACCTAGACATGTTAAATCCTGTCAAATTAAACGTATCCGCAATAAAGCAACATTTTAGTTTAGTTTATAGTCTATCTCGGGATTAAAGCATGGTGATCTTGTTAAACCTAGCCGAATAAAGGGGGGTATTATATATATTTTAAACACAGACTTTACCTACTTACTGTTTGACGGTATTTTATATAGTGGTAGTTCACTATTCAAGACTTTATCAATTAATTAAGAACATACTTGTTGAAACATACAGGTCACCTGTCGGTCCAACTAAGCTCATAATTTAAAGATAAAGATAGAACATTATTTGTGATCCTATTAGTCCAGTAATATAAAATATGATATAGAGAGCTATCCCAGTATCTAGTTTACTTGTTAGGTGTAACTAGACCCAGTTGAATGATAGGTCGCATATTCAAACACGTAGACAAGTATCATGTGATAAACATAATTAAACTTTCAACGATATAAATTAAGAAATTGATTTTAAAACAAACCAAACATTAAACCTTCATTAAGATGGCTAATACCCAAGGGTATTAGCCCATAACCATTGTAATTATACAAGCGTGATCAAATAACCAAGGTAAACTAAACGTTTTATCGAACGATACCAAAAATTAAATGATTACAAGAGTATAGAAATTACACGGTGTCTTCTATGGAATCGTGATCGATGCTTGACCTTTGGTTGCTCTTCTTTTCTTCAAAAAATCATCTTTTATGTGTATGGTATGGAGAATATGATTTTGCACACTGAAAACTCATTTTTGAGTCTTCTATTTATAGTGTCTGAAAAAGACTGGATACGTCGTATTAAGCTAGGTCAATACGACGTATTGGGGTGTTTTCCTTGGAGTGCGCGCTAAGTTTATAATCAATCAGATATAACTTCCCAAAATATATTTATTAACCAAATCTCTGAATAGTTATCCAGGTAGATACGGCGTATAGGGAAACATGGATATGCCGTATTGGGAAGTGAGAATACGCATTTTCTTGTGAAGTCTAGGCGCTGATACGCCGTATCTTCTTTTGTGGATACGGCGTATTGAGTAGAAATAAGCAATCTTTAAATATCATCGTTTAAGCTCCAAAAAGTGCGCCTTTTAGCATGTCTTCACAAATCACTCCGTAATTACTGTAATTTACAAATTTAAGCAATTAAGTAACGATTCTTGCAATAATTATATAAAAAGATGATAATTTTTTATGGAAAAGATAGGTATAAATGCACGTTATTTGATGTCATCAAATATCCCCCACTTGAATCTTACTTATCCTCAAGTAGACTCTAGATTATATTGAAAATGTATCCTAACCGAAGTTAAGGATTTTTCCGTTTAAGCACTTCTTTCGTTTTAATCACTTGTACAAGACCAAGCACCTCATAAAATATGGAAATGAAAATACTCAGATCACTCAACTAATCTAGGGTGTAATATTTAATTGGTATGCTCATTTGCTCAATCATGATTAGTTTCATATCATATGCTTGGCAAGGATACACATCTCCACCACTAGAGCTAAGGAGAAACAAATCAAAAGGTAAATTGGGTTTTTATTATCAGGCTAATGGTTGATCATTCTAACAATCTTTCACCGATAGTACCACACCAATAAGGCAATTGAATCATACATACACGGCTGTAACGACGGAATAGACATGTATAATTCGATCACATCCTCATTTGAGTTTAACCAAGGGTTAGGATGAAGAATCATATACGGTAGAGATCTTCTAACTTTCACCAAAAGTAATAAACCAACAAGGTGTCTGAATCACGCATACATGGCCGTAACGACGGAATAGACATGCATGACTCGATCACATCCTTGTTCGAGTAAAACCTAAGGTTAATTGTTAGGAAAGGGAAGTAAATTGTTGTTAAATAAAATTCACAAAACAAATAGATTAAGCTTGAACAAACAAGGTATATAGTTGCTAGTAACTTTCCCGACCGTTCCATGATAAAGACTCAGAAATATATACAAACATCTCGATCATAGAAATGACGAAGAAAACCTAAGTTGGCGTTCCCATGACGGTCAACTTCCTAATCATCCCAACTTATACATACTATTACAAAACTAGTGGTGATATCGGCCACTTTTATACAAAACTATACATCGTTGATTTTTTTACCACATATCAACGAATAATCGATCCTCCAAGTAATTTATCGGTTTAAGCTTAAAGAACCGACTATCTATCCTTCCTTCTTTTTTGATGCGATTTTCTATTTTTCCAAATTTTTTTAATAACATACCAATACGAATCTCGGTGTAATTTCACCGTCTTCACCATCATAATTCATCCAAATAATTTTTCTTTAAACACTTCATCTTCGGACATAGAACATAATTGCGAAAGTAGCAAAATACACGAGCTACATACTTTTACATTCCCATTGTATTGTGCAATTTTTCGACATAACCAGAGATAGAAATTTTTTACTTTGACACAGGAACTACAAAACTTTACACAAAAGCAACTAGCAACTTTGATTAACAGGCTTAATCTACAGGGTAGGCTAAGGTGTAAAGGTGTAACGAAATAATCATTTGGTGTGAAAAAGACAAGAATGGCTCAACAGGTTTTTCTAGGGGTATCTTACTCTTATAGTGAGAGTAAATGATAAGTGTAAAATACACATATCCATTTATACCTAAAATGGCCCAATTAAACCCAAAACAGACCAAAAATGGCAAAAATATGCTTGTATTTGTGTTTTACTCAATTTAAGTCCATAGTACTCATCATTGTGGTCTCGAGTGATATACCAAGCCAAGTTCTAAAGTCCACTACATCACCGGCACACTCATAATTTGTGGAATTTTTAGTAAATGTTTGGAAACGGAATTGGCTTAATTCTTCATATTTGACATTAAGGGTTATTTGTGTGCGAGGTTATGTAACTAGTAATTTTTCCAAAAGTTATGCAATTTTTTTAAATTTGGCATAATTTAAGCATATAGCATATTATTTGTAAAAAGAATGACAAGTAGGCATTCTAATTCTCCATACCCCCACTTAAATTATACAACGTCCTCGTTGTATAGATAAAACAATTAAAGAAAATGGGAAATAGAATTAGAACGAGGAACTCCCCTGATATTTTGCTCGGGGTGATTCCCCAATTTGAGTTCTTGAGCAAAAGTGTGTTTGAAGAACGGTGCAGAATGACCCGTTTGAGTTCAAACACTCGTCTTTTTTCCAGAGTTATACCTAATCCTCAGTTTCTTTACGAACATGTACTGCCATAAAAGTTTAGAAGAAAAGTTCGCGCATTCTTATCTCAGTTTTTTAATTGTTTACTATGTAGAGAATAGACTCACACATACTGTACAGGTATACGCTGTATTCATTTAATGAATACGCCGTATAGACTGAACTGACAATAAAGTTTAAATAACTAAAAAAATAAAGACTGGATAACGTCTAGATAGTCAATACACCGTATCCATGGGGTTTGGATACGCCGTATAGACAGTCAGGGAAGACAGACTCGATAAAAATTGAAAATTACATTCCGGGTTGTCTCATGGCAAGCACTTTTGTTTATAAAAAAGTCTTTAAGTTAGACTTGCCCCAATTTAATCCCATCCTTATAAAACAACTTGGGGTCGAACGGGATGCCAAATGGCATATATAAATTCTTAATAATAAGAATTAATGACATCCCATTGTTAAGATAATTACAAGTCACGATATTAACATTTAATTCCTTGATAAAAAATTTAGTAGTGAAAATTTTACTAATTGTATCATGACTTGTTTCCAAAAGTTGATTTGACCATTGAGCATAGGCACCAATTACATTGGGTAATGGTTCGATAGATAAATCCCCCAAAGTGGTTCAATATCGATTTTATCATTATCGTTGTCCTTATCCGATAAATCATCGGGATAAATTACATTAAAAGAAAATAGATCATTAAAGTATATAACGTTTGTCCCCCCCCCCCAGACACAATATCATCACCTTTGGACAACGATGTTTCATCAAATTCATCGATATGTTGAGGACTTACAGTAGGTTCAGAGAAATCTAACCTAGATGATAGAGCATCATGTAGGCAATGGCTGGGAACTCTTTCTCAAAATCTTTGAAGTAGTCGAAAATTATTAAAATAACTGACCGTAGGTTCGGATGACAGAAACGAATGCATATTTACTTTATCATTATCATTTTCCGAATCCGTTTTCAAATCGTTGACAGAAATTATTTTATAAGAAAATGAATTTTTGTTATAAATTCTAGAAATTCGTTCTCAAAATCTTTAAAGTGGTCTAAATCATCAAAATAACTGACCGTAGGCTCGGGTGATGGAAATGAAGGCATATTGACTTTATCATTGTCATTTTCCGAATCCGTTTTCAAATTATCGACATAAATTATTTATAAGAAAATGAATTATTGTCAAAAATTACCATGTACTCTTCATCGTCAGATTCGTCAAACGATATTCTAAAGTCAATTTCGTTTTCGTTAAGAAGACTTACCTTGGGTTCACACGAGAGTGCTACATCAGACGTTAATGTATCATCAAAGACTATAGCTGGGAATTTGGTCTCGAAGTTTGTGAAGCAATCGTCCACATCTTCATAATATTTCACCTTACCGTATGTGGCAGTTTGCCAATTAAACGTTCGACCATGCCTTTGAGCTTTTTCTTCTTCAAGTCTGATGTATTCTTTCATAGTGATGCTTGGATCATCTTGACTACAAAGCAGAGTACTTTTAAAAACAATTAAATAATGCAGGAATTTAAACACACAATTAATTAAATACAAACAGAATTAAATTATGCTAATTCAATTATTCTAAGCTAAACTAATAAGGGTTAGAAACACTAATAAGAATAAAGATTAAGCTTTTTCACTCCCCAACAACGGCGCCAAAAACTTGATGTGTTGTCATGTAGGTTGTATTTATTGATTACCAAGTTTTAAATTTATATTTAGCCGACTTATCCTAAAACAACATTTTAACAGGCAGTGTACCCGAGCAAATGGAGTTTCGTGGTAAGTAGGGTGTCGAGCACTAAGAGCGAGGTCGTTAATCTTATATTCTATCAGTATTTTAATTAATCTAATTAGACTAGTTAATTCTAATTACTTGTTAAACCTATGTTAAACCTAGTTCTAATGATAAGGGAGGGTTCAGCCTGAGAGATTGGCACAGGTTTTATGGTGACAGTAATCAATTCAATACACAAAAAGCATGCAAGAAGATAATTAAAAGATAAAAGAGCGGTACAAGCCAAATGATAGAAAACTGTATTAGCCATATTAAATCCGATTAAATGTTGGTTTGTTTGTTTAGTGCAATGACTGCTTATCTCGAGGCGGCATATCATTCTTAAGACTTAGGCGGTACATCATCCTAAGACCTAGACACGTTGAATCCCATCACAATTAACGTATCCGCATAAAGCATCCTTTAGTTTAATTATAATCTATCTTAGGGATTAAAGCAATGGTGATCTTGTTAAACCCTAGCCCATCGGGACTTTACCCACTTACTGCTTGACGGTATTTTATATACTGGTAGTTCACTGTTCAAGTCTTTTACCAATGATTAAGAACATACTTGTTGATCCGAGGGTCACCTGCCAGGCCAACTAAGCTCACTAATCTAAAGGCAAAGATAGAACATTATTCGTGATTCTATTGGTCCAGATATATAAAACACAATATGGAGAGCTATCCCATTATCTAGATTACTTAGTCAGTATTACTAGACCTAGTTAAATGATAGGTCGCATATTCAAGCACATAGACAAGTATGAGGTGATAAACATAATTAAACAATCAACGATAAATTAAGCAATCGAGATTAAACAAACCAAACATTAAATCTTCATTAAGATGGCTAATACCCAAGGGTATTAGCCCATAACCATTGTAATTATACAAGTGTGATCAATTAACCAAGGTAAACTAAATGTTTTACCAAACGATACCAAAAATTAAATGATTACAAGAGTATAGGAATTACACGGTGTCTTCTATGGAATCGTGATCGATGCTTGACCTTGGCTGCTCTTCGTCTCTTCAGAAAATCAACTTTTATGTTTATGGTATAGAGAATATGATTTTGCATACTGAAAACTCGTTTTTGAGTCTTCTATTTATAGTCTCTGTCTTTGAGTAGATTTGCCGTATTAAGTAAGGTCAATATGGCGTATTGGGGTGTATTCCTTGGAGTGCGCGCTACGTTCACAATCAGTCAGTTATATCTTTCATTGATTACATTTAATGCAGAATCTTTGATTATTTGACCAGCTAGATACGGCGTATGTAGTTAGTAGGATACGACGTATTAGGAATTGAACATACGCGTTTTCTTGTGAATCCCAGGCGCTGATACGCCGTATCTTCTTTGCTGGATATGACATATTGAGTCATAAATAAGTATCTTCAAATATCTTTAGTTTAGCTCCAAAATGTGTGCCTTTTAGCTTGTCTTCACAAAACACTCTGTAATTACTGCAATTAACAACTTTAAGCAATTAAGTAACAATTTGTTGATCCCACTTGAATGGATCTTGCATTCCTTAGCTTGTGTAAGGTTTTGTTATGCAAGATAAATCCTACACAGCTATGATAGAAACTTTGTAAAATATATCAAAGATTATGCGGAATCTAATCTTTGATCAATAAGAAGAATATGCAATAGAACAGTAATTCTAATGAACACACAGATTAACAAACAAAGCTTCAATATATTAATACGAATACTCTAACTAGTATTAGGGTTACAAAACCTTGAAGCTATAACGATATCAAAACAAAAGATTTCTAGATTTATGATGATGTTAACTCTATGCCCTAGGACCTCCTTGTATACACCAAGGAGTCCTAGTTGATTTATAATATATTACTAAAACTTAGATTATTCTCAAAGATCTATTCTATAAATAATAATCCTTATCTCATAAGTAATCTTGATCTTCAAGCAATCTTTATCTTTCAACAGTTGTAACTTTCAGCAGTTGTAACTTTGTGCCAGCATATAATTCGATCACAACCTCATTCGAGTTTAAACCAAGGCTTAGGATGGAAGAACGATATTCGTTATAGGATCCTTCTAACATCTTTTCACCAAAATTAATAAACCACAAGGTGGCCTGAAGACGCGTACATGGTCCGTAACGACAGAAATAGACATGCATGACTCCGACTCAACCTCGTTCGAGTAAAACCTAAGGTTATTGCTAGGAAAGGGAAGTAAATTATTGTTAAATAAAATTCATAAAAAAATAGATAAAGCTTGAACAAATAAGGTATATAGTTGCTAGTAACTTTTTCCCGACCGTTCCATGATAAAGACTCAAAAATATATACAAACGTCTCGATCATAGAAATGACAAAGACAACCTAAGTTGGCATTCCTATAACGGTCAACTTCCCAATCATCCCAAACTTTACATACTTTACAAAAATGGTGATATCGACCACTTTATACAAAACTATACATCGTTGATTTTTATCCACATATCAACGAATAATCGATCCTTCCAAGTATTTCATCGGGTTAAGTTCCAATGAACCGACTATCAATCACCCTTTCTCTTTTTTGACGCATTTTCTATTTTTCCATTTTTTAAAAATCATAAATTTTGATGCAATTTCACCGTCTTCACAATCATAACTCATCCAGATATTTTTTCTTTCAATACTTTATCTTCGGACATAATATATAATCACGAAAGTAGCAAAATACACGAGCTACATATTTTCCCATTGCATTGTGCAATTTCCCGACCTAACCAGAGATAGAAATTTTCACTTTGACACAAGAAATACAAAACTTTACACAAGGAACTAGCAACTTGATTAAGTAGGCTTAATCTACAGGTATTGCAGAAGTTAACAAAATAGACATTTAGTGTGAAAAAGACAGGAATGGCCAACAGGTTTTTCTAGGAGATCTTACTCTTATAGTGAGAGTAAGCAAAGGGTTACACGAGGTTTAACTAACCAATGTAGTTAGTTAATTTAACAACATTTAGGCTTTTTGGTGTTCCTAAAAATTTACCAGTTAAACATGTTACTTCATCTAAGTCCATAGTACTCATCGTTGTGGTCTCGAGTGATATACCAAGCCAACTTCTAAAGTCTACTACATCACTGGCACACTCATAATTTTTATGGAATTTTCAGTAAATGATTGGAAACGGAATAGGCTTTATTCTCACAATTTGGTATTAAGGGTTATAGTGCGCGACGTCATGTAACTAATAATTTTTACAAAAGTTATGCTATTTTTTTTAATTTGGCATAATTTAAGCATATAGCATATTATTTGTAAAAGAAAGGAGAAGTAGGCGTTCTAATTCTCCATCCTCCCACTTAGATTATACTACATCCTCGTTGTATAGATAAAACAATTAAAGAAAATGGGAAATAGAATTAGAACGAGGAACTCCCTAATATGCTGCTCGGGATGATTCTTCATTTTGAGTTCTTGAGCAAAAGTGTGTTGACGAGGCGTCTGAATGCTCGTACGAATTCAACACACGTCTTTTTAGAGTATACCATATCGTCGATTTCTTTACAACATGGTCCTGCATAAAAGTTTAAAAGACAAAAGTGCAATTTCTAACTCGGTTATACAATGGTTACAATGCAGGAAAACAATTAAACACACTGTACATGTAGTCAATACGCCGTATCCCAAACCCAAGCTTCGTCGTATGCATCTAGTAAAAAACAATTGTTTTAAAGTTTTGTAGAAATTAAATGCAGAAATTAAAGACTGATAACGTCCAGCGGGTTTGATACGGCATATCCATAGAGGTTCGATACGCCGTATTGAGTGTCTGGGATGTTAGGATCACGAAAAGTATCGGTCACTTCCATTATATCATTTGATAGCTCGTAAAGTAATATTTAAATATTAGATTTCACATAGTCTTTGATATATTTTACAAAGTTTCTACCATAGTTGTGTAGGATTTACCTTGCATAACTAAACCTTACACAAGCTAAGGAATTCAAGATCTATTTAAGTGGGATCAACATAATTGGGCTAAAGATACATGAAAAGCTCATAACTTAAGCCCATGGCCGGTTATAACATGATGTATTTATACCCTCTCCACACATGGAGAGGGTGTTGGTTCTTCATTTTTCTCACACACTTAATCTAATATTCTCTTCTTTGTTTCTCTCTCTAAGTGTTCATCCAACCATCTCTTTCTCTCTTTAAAACATAATGAATTCCATACTATATGTGGTAAGATATTCTATAATTGGTATCAAGAGCCATGGGGTGTTGGTGAAGGTTTTGTGTGAGTTTTTCTATTTTTTTAGGCATGGTATTAGTTCGAACCTATCTAAAGGTTTTCACCTTTTGAGGGTTTAAAAAACCATAAAGCTTTAAACTTTCTTCCTTATTTATCTTAGTTTAGGCTAGAAGTACAAGAAAATCTTTAAAAAACCATCAAAAATTTCATCTTTTTGAGTCTTTTTTGTTAGAAAAAGGGTTTTGTACCAAGAATCTTGATTTCAAATTTTTCATGTCAAAAATGTTAAAGTTTGTGTTTTAAGGTTCTAATAGTCTTAGATAGGTAAGAAATACAAGAAAAATCGGTAAAAACATCAAAAAGTGAGTCTTTTTAAGATTTTTGGTTTTTGAGTTTCGAAGTGTATTGGGCGAATTATACGTGAAGGCGAGTTATAGGTGTTTTTACGTATTTTCCTACAGGCGATTTATACGTTAATTTTCCTACAAGCGATTTATACATAGTTTCCTAAGGCGAATTATACGTTAATTTTTCTACAAGCGATTTATACATACGTTTCCTAAGGCGAATTATACGTTTTTCTCTTAAGGTGATTTATACGTTGCTTATTACTCAGGCGATTTATATGTGGATTCCAAAGGCGAATTATACATTTTCTCTGAAGGCGATTTATACGTTGCTCATTATTCAGGCGATTTATACATTAAGTTTCCTACAGGCGATTTATACGTTTGTTTCTTAAGGAGATTTATACATATTCCTTTAGGTGATTTATACGTTTTGCTTGGGTGATTTATACGCTTTACTTTGGAGAACTATACACTTTCATTAGGTGAATCATACGATTGTTCTTCGATTTGTAAAATCATGTGAAAACTTGATTTCTCGGTTATATCAAGAATTGTAAAATCTCGTGTATTCCAAAGACTCAACTTCATTAATCAAACCTCACTTTAACCCAACAACCTCCGAATCACTGTTCGATCATCTCTTTATTATCACATTAAAATGGATTCAATTATTCCACTTGGACAAAAGAATACTCTTGCTGAGTACATGATACTCTCAGGTGCTGACAATCGTCCACCTATGTTGGACAATGACTTGTATGATTCTTGGAAAAGTATAATGGAATTATACATGCAAAACAGAGAGCACGAAAGAATGATACTTGAATCAGTTGAAAACGGTCTACTCATTTGGCCTACTATTGAAGAGAATGGGGTGATGAGAACAAATAAATATGCTGAATGCTGCTGAGAAAATTCAAGCTGATTGTGATATGAAGGTAACCAATATAATTCTTCAAGGTCTACCAGCTGATATCTATTCACTTATGATTCATCACAGAGTTGCCAAGGATTTATGAGATAGAGTTCAATCACTGATGCAAGGTACCTCTTTGACTAAGCATGAAAGAGAGTATAAATGTATGATGCATTTGATAAGTTTACTCACATCAAGGGAGAATCACTTCATTAGTATTACTTGAGATTCACTCAGCTGATTAATGACATGAACATTTACAACATGAAAATGGAGTAATTTCAAGTTAATACCAAGTTCTTAAACAGTCTTCCACCTGAATGAAGTAAGTTTATGACTGATGTCAAGCTTGTAAAAGATCTGCATACTACCAACTTGATCAGCTTCATGCGTATCTTGAACAACATGAACTCCATGCAAATGCAGTCCGTCTTCTGCTTGAACGCATTCAAGATCCACTTGCATTTATTGCAAATCAATAGATGACATCACCTCACTTCAACACTTATTAGTCTTCATACAACAATCCTCGGCTTCAACAACAGTTTTCACCATCTCAATATGGATCAATTCATCCCACTCAACAGTACTCATCTACTTATCCATCATAACCTCAATTCAATCATTCATCCGTTCCACCATCATATCCATATCAGTCTTAAATGTTCCACAAATTGCTTATCAATCACCTCGAGTTTCTACACAACCGATGACTGAGTCACCTTTTATGGACTCAAGTTTTGCTGTTATAGTATTCTCTCCAGGAGATGATCCAATTGCTTGTCTCAACAAGGCAATGGATTTTCTAAC
>BQNB010147520.1:5525-16427 GCA_026074375.1 Tanacetum coccineum
GTACCTGTGTATATTAAAAACAATTAAGCATGTATCCCCCTCGCGGGTTTATAAAACATTAAAAAGATTGTAATGCGAGGCTATAAACTCACCTTAATAGGGAAATCTGATTAACGGCAAAAGTATATCAAAGGAAAGGCGTCTGTATAGTAGTACGGTGGAAAGTATATCAACTTGAAAGAAAGCAGCTTCGTCACGTAACTTGGAATAATATGTCGAGTCTTATGAAGATTGTACTCTAGAACTTTGATTCTAAGAGTTTAATATTGTTATAAGTTTGATTGGAGAGTTTGAAATTATTGTATCACCGTTCTGGCCATCATAATTTAGAGGTCATTCAGTAAACGTTTGAGGAGCTAGGGCACTTTAAATCATAAACCCAACAGAACGTAATACCAAGATGAAACCTCTTAATATGAAGCTCCCTAGTATTGTGATACGATATAATCGGTTTTAAGCGTTTTGATCAATTTCTGGAAATGTTAAGCACGAGAAGTGTTAATTAAAGTTATGTCTTGTAAGGTTTTGATTACATTTTTATACTTTTTCAAAATGTTACATTTTAGACCCTTGAGAATGCGAAAAATGGTAAAATATACCCTTCGAGTTTGCACTTTTACGAGTTTGGTCCTTCTAGTTTAAAAGATGTATAAAGTAAACCTTGTACTTTATAAAGTGACATAATAGACCCTTATAGTTATAACTTTGATAAAAATGACATTTTCAGTCCTTTTAGTTATAAGTTTCAGAAAGTTACGATATATACCCCTTGCATGGATAATATTTACAAAACAAGTCTGAATTGGCATGCAAGCTTATTTTAACATTCCAAAAGACATTTGCAGGTTATAGCTTATTAATATAAGCTAAAATATGAAGGTTTAACTTAACAAAAGTTCAGATTAACAATTCGTTAAGCTAGAAATCAAAACGGGTCAAATTAGGGTTTTATAATGAAAACGCATAGGTTTTTATTTCAAATTCCTTTAATAATCAATAAAGTAGTTATAATAACATTATTTAATCAATAAAGTAGTTATAATAACATTAGTTAAGCATGTTAGGATAGATTATAACAACATTTAACCATTATAACATTTAGTATTAAGAAAAACATAAAATTAGGGTTTCGGGTGTACGGTTTTGGATCAAAATGGAAATTGAGCATGAATTGAGTTATAAAACTTTAACAAGAGTATATTTAGGGTCATATGAACATTATAAGAGTGTATGAGCAGAAGTGGAACATCCGAGCTTATAGCTTGGAAAAGGGTCGAAATCATGACTTTTAGCTTCGTACGCCTAGAATAACGACTCTGGGGCTTCTTTTCTTGGTTTCGTTTGCTTCACTTCTGTTCTTGAGACTTATTAGGACCTATTAGGAACTTCTTTGAGAAAAGTATTGCTGCTATGATGGGTTATAGAGGAGGAAGTGGGGGATGAGTTGAAATGAAGGGTTATGCACCCCTATTTATACTCGAATTTCACCTTGGAGGCCAAGGGTGCTTAGAGATCTATTTAGGACATGTGGAGAATCTAGAGGGTGATGTGGTGAAGCTACATGATGAGTCTTGAGGTCTAGAAACTAGCTTTGATGTGTTGTTTGAGTCCTTGTGGTGTCGCGGCTTATATGGTGCAAAAGGAAGAGATATGGAGCTTTTTAAGGCTATGTGATGAGTTAAGGTGCTTGTAAGCAGCTTAAGTATGAAGGAGGTGTATCATCAAGGTGCTTGGATGCAATATAAACTCTTGAAATGGGTCAAAAAGAAAGAAAAGTGTATACGGGTTCATTTGAAGTGGGTTAGGGCACGGTTTGAGTTTTTATGCTTAGATTTCATGTACATTTGACTTGTAATGATAGATTAAGGTTTATAAGACATGTTCTAAGAGTTACTAACAAGAATTGATAGGTAGTTCGGGTTTAAAATAGGTGAAAATGAGTAAACGGATCGAATGTTCTCATTAGGACACGTTTAGGGTTTCTTGGTTTTATTTCGTGTATAATGGTAATGAAATGATGAAATGATGATAGAATATGATTGATAATGTTGTAATATAAGTTATTACAACTTTTTTGAGTAATGGTTGAAGTTAAAAATGGATAAATATCAAGAAACGGGTCATGGTTTAGTATTTTGCTCGGGTTAGGGTTTCTAAGTTTCATTTCTCGAAATCTTATGAAATGAGGATGTAAATGAAGTATATGACTTGCTTGTAACTTGTACTTGATGGATTATACAAGATTCCTTAGGAAAACGGAGGTAAAACGGCTATCTGGGCATCGTGCATTAATGACTTGTACATTATGCTTTAAAAGACTTGTACCTTATTTTCGAGGGAAAGTATTATTCAAATGAGATGTTATATGACTTGTACATGTTATATTACTTCTGTACAAATGAGCTTAAGTCCTGACTTGTGCATTCACTTTAGATACTTAATCTTTCTATGATCTTAGGGTCTTTAGAGGTATATTCATAAGTGGTTTAAAAAGCCGCTTGATAACGTTCGAATTGTACATATATGAGTAATGTACTTTGTAATAATAATATTAAGATATTGACTTGACATATTAAGAGGGGATAGCGGAGGGGGGAGAGCGGTAGATGGTTTGTTTACAAACATATGTAGACGGACTAGCCCATATGATAGTTGCATGACTACGTCTAACTTTAGTACATGCGCAAGTTACACTACATATTAGATCTGGCAAGCAGAATGTCAACTACAAGCAAAAACAAATCACCCTGGAACAAAAGTGATCATATTTATATAATAGAGTAGATATATACATAGGTTGACCGCACATTGTGGGTTGTTATAAGTCACCAAAGCCCAAAAAATTAGCTATCAACATACTAAGATGCAGTAGAACGACCATTAACCACATGGACTTATTTGGCCTCATCCGTCATAACCGAATAAGTTATGGAGGAAATCGTTACACCTTAGTACTTGTCTAGGATGAATATTCTCGATCTACATGGGAACACAGATTCATTATGGCAAATAAACGCGAAGACTTTACAAAGAGTTTGAAATCTTAGCAAAATATTCATAATAAATTAGGATTATCCTCCATCGTGTCAATAAGAACGTGATCCATGTCAGGAATTTGATAATATAAGTACAATTCGAAAACTATTGTGATTTTCAGATAAACAAAGATCTCACACACATTTCCTCCACGTCCGTCCGTACTCCACAATCAACGACCGCGGTAGAGAAAGAAAGAGACCACACTTCTACAAGAAATGAGTAAACCATGCTAAAATGAAACAATCCATTCCACAAAAATTTCTAGGAGTAATTGCGGTCGATAGCACATCAACCTACATAATAAATCAGAATCTCCAATATAGACATAATTTAGTAAAAACTCTAATCAGATTTACTTAAAGAGGTAAAAACCAAACCTAACCTAATTTTAAAGTATTGGAAAGTCAAAATTGCTCCATTTTTAATACAAAAATATTACCGTCACCCTGTTTGCGACCCCAAGTTCGTTATGAAGGTGTTTTCTATGAAACTCTCAAAATAGTAAAGCCTATATAATTGCTTAACAAACAAACATTGAAAATCGAAGAATACCTTAAATGTGAGAAAAACATTCGATAGACTCCTCCACCACCAAACAACATCACCTTGAGCTGATGATTTTAGTAAGAAGAACAAAGCTATTGAGGTTAGTAAAACAAACCCTTAGGAAATGATCTCGAAGATAAATCCTTTAGAAAATAATGAAATCATAACATAAAAGAATCAAAGAGTCACCATTAAAAATGTTATAGTAATCTAAATCAAAAACCCTTAAGATCACAAGCCTCAAACAAAATAATTTTTTGTTTCTTTTTTTCTTTATTTTTTTTATTACATCTTTCTTTTTTTTATATATTTTTTTTATATGTTTGTTGTTTTTTTTTATGTTTCTTTTATTTTAATTACAATTTTTATTTCTATTTCTTAAATTTGTTTTATTGTTTTTATATTCTTCTCTTTATTCACTTCTTCTTTCTCTTTTTTTAATTGTTGTTTTCTTTTTTTTTTTTTAATGTGGGAGTTTTTATTTTTATTCTTGTTTTATTTTGATTTGTTTAGAGATTCTTTGTAACGTTTATTTTTTTTTTGTATTTTTATTTATTTTTTTATTTTTTTGTTTTTTTTATGTGTGAGTTTGTGTTTTTATACTTATCGGTTTTTCATTTTTTTCTTGCTTGTACATTTTAGTATGTTTGGTTTAATATATATTTTAATATTGTAATATCATTAATTGTTTTTTTTTGTATTTAATTCAATTTTTTTTAGATTAGTATATGATTACTTTTATTTTTTTAAGTTTTAGTTCACCATAGAACCTAAAAATATAAATGTAAGCACTAAAAAGATGAAAGGTTATAATGCTATGCAAGAAGAATTAAACCAATTCATATCAAATGATGTTTGGGAATTAGTCTCTAATCCTAAGAATATGACCATAATTAGTACCAAATGGGTATATAGAAATAAGCTTGACAAAAATGGTGTCGCATCTAGGAACAAATAGTTGCCCAAGGATATAATCAACAAGAAAGAATTGATTATGACGAAACTTATGCACTCGTAGCTAGATTAGAATCCACATATTTTCAATATTGATAGCTGTTGCATGCGCACTTCATACTTCAATCTATTTCAAATTGATGGAAAGATTGCCTCCCTTAATGTGTTTATCAATGAGGAAGGTTTACCTGGCACAACCTTCTCAGGCACTTCATTGACTATCGAGCAAAATCTAATCATGGACATAGACTTCTCAGAAATACCTTGTACGGACCTCAAACCACTATAAGAGCGTCCAAAAGCTTGGTTCTCGAATAGATTGAGAAAGAGCCTTTCTCTATTAAAACATGTATTTACACCATTAGGAAATGGTAGATAATCATATCTTTACGAAAAAAAAGAAGGACCCCAGATCTCATCATTGTCCAAATATATGTCGATGACACATAAATTTCGAGTTATCAACTCTGTCAAGAGATGTTGTCTATGATTTTTCCAAAAAATTCATCGCATGACAGTTTGAGTCAAATGTCATTGTCTTGGTGGAACTAAATTTTTTTCTTAGGACTACAAATAACATATTATAGAAGATGGTATATTCTTTAATCAATCAAAATATATAAAAGAGATGCTTAAGAAATTTAGATTAGAAGACTCTAAGCCAATGAAAACTCCTATATCCACAAAAACAAAACTCATGAAAGATGTAGAAGGTGAGTTCGTAGATAACACCAAATATAGAGGTATGATAGGAAGTTTGTTATACTTAACGGCAAATAGGCCCGATATAATGTTTAGTGTTTGCCTTTGTGCACGCTTCCAAGAGGATCCTAAAATCTCTCACCTTGAAGTGGTTAAACGTATCTTTCGATACGTTAAAGGCACCATGCACTTAGAATTATGGTTTCTTTGGGGTCTGGCATAGAAACCATAGTATATGCGGACTCTGATCATGTGGGAGATTATGTAGACCGAAAAAGCACTAGCGATATTTGCACATTCATGGGATTTGTTTAACGATCATGGTTTTCGAAGGAAGCAACCCCGCCTCTTAGCTATTTTCCACTACCAGAAGCCAAATTTGTAAGCATCGAATGCAATGTACAACAAGCACTATGGATGAAACAAGCTCCTCGTAGATTTTATGGCATTAGAGTTATGATGACATTCCTATAATGTGTTTTAACAAAGGGCTAAAGTCTTATGCAAAAAAAATTTTCTCGTACAACACTCTCGTTCAAAACACATTGAGATTCTCACTATTTCCTTCGTGATAAATGTTAAAAAGGAAATATTACCATTAAAAGGTGTCATCAAAAGAAACATGCGATTCTTCTAACTAAGCCCCTTAATCATGAGCCCTTTAATTACTTACTCTAGTCGAGGAATGATGGGAACAAGTTGCTTAAAAACTTTTATGTAGGCCTTAAAACCAAAAATGACTGTTAAGGCACTTAAAATTAAACATGAACAATGAACTGGAAATCAAAACTGTGAAATAGCCTAAATCAAAAAATTGTAAGAAAATTTTTTGTCAGATGGGCGGCCCCCTTAATACCTTAACGGCGTATCCCCTTAAAATTAAAGGGGATCTGGCCAATACAATTTTTAGGCCAGCCATCTGACAGTAGGTAAAAAGTTTTTTATTTTTTTTTTCTCTCTTTCTGAGAATAATCTATATACAAGATTACGTAACCTTGGTTTAGCCAAAGTTTAAAAAAAATTATAAATGTATATGTAAGTCCCAATACATCTTATCAAGATCCTTCTCACGGCTAGGAGTACATGCAAAAATCTATTTTCATACATTGTTGATATATGCTAAAAATATTTTTCAAAATCATACATAATGAATCTCGCACTTGAGTCAAAATATATAATCTAAAATATATTCAACAATCTAATTAGCAAACATGAATCAAGGAGCACTTGGATTATTTCTTAAGTTTTCGTTTCTTAGAGTTAAAATAATAATCACTCTACATTTGTCGCATATAGGCACACACTAGGGTCATAAATACAAACACAAGTCTCATTTAAATATGTTTACAACATATTTTTCTTGTTTAAGAAATCTTAGGAGCATTACAAATATTAGGAGTATTAAAACAATTTGTTAAATATGGTTTCTATTGAAAACTTTTATTTTACCTTCTTGCATGCTTGTCTACATGTTCTTACTTGCTAAATGCCCTTAGTCTTGTTCATGTTTAAAACAAAATTAGGACTTTGCTTGCCTATTTTCTTGCTTGTTAAATATTGTAGTATTTGTTGCCATAAAAATTAGGACTTACTGCAAAATGGCCACAAAACAGTCCATCTTTTTTACCATTTTCTGAAAGAAAACAAAAACCTGGACTTTCTGGACACTTCCAGGTGGCGGCCCCCTTAATTTAAAGGGGCGATCCCCTTAAAATTAAAGAGGTTGGCCATATAATTAAGGGGACCGGCCACCTGAAGCATGAATTTTACTATTTCTTCCTGCTTTTTGACCCTTATTCACCTAGACCTAGCTAAAATTTCCTAAAACTTACCAACATTCCTTGGATTGACTTTCTAACAATGTTCATCCACCCTTAATTACACCATTTCTCTAGTATAAATCAACCCTCATCCTCAACATAATCACCACACTTATCTTGTCTTCTTAAATGTCTTCCCCTCATAAACCTTTACCAAAACCTTCAAGGGTTGCCAAAATATCCGTAAGACCTGTTTGGAGAAAGAAATTGAACTATTGTAACACATCAAATGAGGTTGATGTTAACTTACCAACACCAATACCCAAACCACAATCTCCTATCAATCAAACACCCCTACTACTCATTCAAACCATGTTTTACTACAATCTCAATCACTTTCACTTAGTGATTCTTGTATCACTAATGTTGGACAAGCTTTCATTCCACCACAAAGCATCAATCAATCTCAACCCCCATTTCCTTACTTACTGATCAATCCATATGTTGCTAGTGTGCTTCATGCTTAAATTCTACCTTCACCTCAAGGTGACAACCATACTCAACCTCCACTTCCTCCATCTCCAAGTGGAGAAATGCTCATGATTGACATTAATCAACTTCAAGACCTATCAAACCTCCTTGCCATGCATCTCTCACAACGTAACACTTCCTCATCACCCTACTCTCCAAATTTACCTCACACCCTTAACTTGGATCAAGTTGAACAACATGTTGGTTATTGCCCTTGTTGCATATACACCCAAAAACAATTCCTAACCTTGAGTGAAGATATCAATTAGATTGAATTTCTTCTTACTCGACCACAACCACCACCTCAAATCCAACGTGACTATCCTCCAACAACCACCTCTGCTCTAAACTCTCCACCAACAACCAACTAAGCATGATACATGCTGACTTTTGTTTCTCGATTTCAAATAAATGACCAACTCTCTCCTTTTGCAAGCAAGTCTTATGAAATTCTAGGAATACTAGGACCTTTATAGTTTAATTTTATGTGTGTTGTACTAATATGCTTCAAGCATATTATTTCTACTTGATGTATGCATGCTTGTGTGTTATACATAATTATTATGTTTAATGAATGGACTTTTGTCTTATGTTTTAATTATGCACTTGTTTTCTTTTTGGTTGGTTGAATTTTTCATATCTATAAAAGTTAAGCCTAGTTGATATATATATTTGTGATTGTTAGTTTACACAAATAACTTGACACTTGTTAAGCATTATCAACATGTTTAAATATTTTTCCTATTTGCTACATGTTAGAAATGGTTGTCTTGTTCCTCTAACTTGTTCCGTAGCAAAGTTATCAATAGCTCGATTCCTTGGTGCCCTCGAACGAGGGGGAGTACACATCAAGGGGGAGCGTTCACCCCGTTGACTTTTCACATATTCATCGACGAAGCCTTTTTAATTCTACAAAAAAGGAGAGTAATGGAAATAAAACTCACTAAATACTTGTTTAAAATGAATTTTAAATTTAATGAGTTTAGATTTTGTAATCATCAAAAAGGGAGAGATTGTTGATAATAATAATGCCTAAAAACGTTATTAATATTTTTCGACCTATCTACGTTTTGATAATCACAAAATGTAAAAACGATTAACGAAAAATTATTTGTAAACAAGTAATTAGTAGTAAATTTTTATTTTAAAAATTTAATCACTTAAAGGTATGAATAAACATATGCTTAATGCATTTCATGATCAAAGGAATTTTTAGTTAACCTCACATTTTTTATAAAAATGTCACAAACATTTTTATATCTTTTACAAAATATTTTTAGATTTAAAAGAAATGTATTATTCAAATAAATATTTTGAATTCAAATTTTCTACCTAAAAACGGGTAAAAATGTTCCAGAAAACACCTCCCCCAGAAAAGACAAAAAAGGGAGCGTCTGAGGCTGGGCGCCCCCCTTAATTATAAGGGCGGTCCCCTTAATAATTAAGGGGACCGGCACCCTATTTAAGGGGACCGCCCAGACAAAATGTCAGACCAGTTTGCCTATAAATATTGGACTATTCCCCACTGATTTTCTCACCTTTTGCACAAACTTTCTTTCTATTCTAAATTAGTTTATACCCTCCTTTCTTTCCTTTGATCATTTAATCATAAAGTTTTGTTTCCAAGTGATCCAAGCTTTAATCCTCAAGTGCAAGAGAAGAATACTTCTTACCATCAAGTGATCCAAGCTTTAGTCCTTGCAACCTTGTTGCAATTGTATCATATCTTGTAAATCATTTGGGTATATTGTGAATGTGTGTATTGTAGTTGTGTATATTAAGTAGATTGTGGTGATCATTGTAAGTATAGTTAGATCGGGGTGATCGTAGTAAGTAGTGTTAGATTGGTGTGATCGTAGTAGTGTCTATGAATGTGCAAACCTTCAAGCATGTGTACAAGTGTACAATGCACAACATTTGAATATCTTTTCCCTCCTAAATCAAGTTACAACTTTCTAAAGCCCAATGTACAAGTCAATAACGCAAGAAAACCAAACTAGGTCATTTTACCTCCTAAATCACTTTAGTTTCTTACTACCACTTTAACACAAGGTATAAACACTTAATGCATGACTCCTAAACCCTAAACCTAAACCCTAAGTCATCCTAAAACCCTAATCTAAAACCCTAAACCCTAAACGAAACCCTAAAACCCTAATTTCATTTTAAACCTAAAACTAAACCCTAAACCTTAATCCTAAACCTTAAACCTAATCCTAAACCCTAATCCTTACATTAAACCTTAATCCTAAACCCTAAAGTATCCTTAATCCTAACCCTAATCCACAAATTAAAACCCTAAAACCTAAGCCGAAACCCTAAACTACCCGTCACCCTTTTACTTCTTTTTAACCCATTTTCTAAGCCAAGCTAGCAAGCACCTTACAAGCACCTCCATCACCCTTGCATCACCAACTTGGCCACTAAGACTTCTCATCACCTCCTTGTCACTCCATACTATCCGAAACCACCTCCACACCCTTACACCTTTCATATCTAGTTTCTTAGCTCTCAAGAATCACCATCTAGCATCCTTTAGTCATCTCCACTAGCCTTGACACTAACCAAACATCAAAACTTGGGCACCAAGTTGATTTCACCCCTATATAAGCCGAAACATACACACCCTTTCATTTCATCCTTCAAACTCAAACAAACACACTCAAATGGAGTTCTAGCCATTCCCTAGCAGTAGTATAAGATCAAGAGAAGACCCAAGATCATAATAGAATCTAAGAATCAAGAGAAGGAAGCCCTTGAAGTCGTTTCTAGGCGTACGAACCCAAAAACCCTCATTCAACCTATTTTAGCTCAAGTAAGCTCAAAATCTTGTTCAATAAGCTCATATTCTATTTTAGATCTTTCATAAGGTTTGTTAGATCATATATAAACTCTTGTTTGAAGCCTTGAATCCTCAAACCCATGTGTTTTTTACTAAAACCCTAAAAATGACCCGTTTTATTTTCTAGCTAACGAATCCTTTTTCTAAACTTTTGTTATGTTAAAACATCTTATTTTTGCTTATTCTAATAAGCTATAACCTGCAAATATCATTTGGAACCCTAAAATAAGCTTGCATGGCTTTTTGGACTTAATTTGCAAATATTTTCATGCATAGGAGTATATATCGTAACTTTCTAAAATTTATAACTAGAGGGGCTGAAAATGTCATTTTCCTAAAGTTATAACTATAAGGACCTATCTTGCCAAGTTTCAAAGTTAAAGGTTTAAATTATATATACTTTATATATAAAGGACTAAACTTGTAAAAGTTTATAAATCGAGGGTATATATTGCCATTTTTGCAAACTTAAAAATATAAAATATAATATTTTTATATAAATTATAAAAATATATATTAATATTATAA
>BQNB010147522.1:4916-16426 GCA_026074375.1 Tanacetum coccineum
TAACTGTGGCCCAAAAGCTAAATCGAATGATAGCCCAATCTAGATTCTACAACCCAACACAAACCAATAGTGATTTCTGCATACTAAACGTAGCTAAAATTTTGAATTAAAGAACCTGTTTCCACCTAATAAGCCACAGAAGTCATAAGCTCTCCTAATCATAGGCCATTACGATACTGATTTAAAGCACAAACGGGATCACAAAACAACTTATTAAGTACAAGAGTCAACTAAAACTTAAGACTAAGCTTATTTAACCCGAGATCTAGATTTATTAATATACAACAAATATCAAATAAGCTACGAAGTTCACTTTAGGAAACGAAATTTTTTTTTAAACATCAAATAAGCACTACTAGATTTAAACTAGAAACCATTCGCGAATAAGCTATTTTTGAAAACAAACTTAATAAGCTCATATAAACACGAAACTTATTGAGAACTAAACGAGATCTAAGTTACAATCGAGCAATAAGACAACATGAATCCGAAATAAGCATTAGATGAATCAACTAGCCACATAAAATTAAAAATGAAATAAACTAAAAAGCTTATCCACAAAATCTCAACCAAATAAGCTTTATACGAAAGCTTGGGTAAACTATCTAAGCTCGAACGGTTAGTATTAAGCTAATAACAAGCTTATTAGAATTAACGAAGAGCTCTTGGAAAATCAACAAGCATAAACTCAGAAATAAGCTAAGTGAAAGCTTATTTGAGAATAAGCTTTTAAAAGAAAAGAAAGAAAAAGGACAAGTAATAAGCACTTTAAACATAAAACATCTTCTTCATTCAACTAATAATAAGCTCGTGAGTTTACAAATAAGCTTGAAATAAGCTGGAACAATACAATTAATAAGCTAAAAAATAAAAATAAGCTACATCTAAATCTAACTACTCCTAAGGCTAAAAATCTAAATCCAAAAAACTGCCCCTCAAAAGTGAGGGGAGCGAGTGAATAAATAGGATGACCAAAGGGTGAGAAATGAAAAATATGTCCCATCCGCCACATCATAGTTCAGCCAATCATTTGCGAGTAATAACCTTCCCTCGGATCGAGTGTGTACAGCAAGTTGATCCAGCTGTTATATGAGTGACACGTGCCCCTTGACATGCATACCTCGTACGCTTTGAATCTCCTCTATTTGATTATACCAGCAATTGAAATGAGATATATAAATTTTCTTTCCACGTGTAGAGATATTACTTGCCCCATCAATTATAGTGCTTGGTCACGTGACAATTTAGGATTTAATATGTTCACACGTGCCTTCCTTTCTACTTCTCCCATATTTTCTTTTATATCATGCGTTCATTCACAACAAAAACGATCTTGGGCTTTTTTTTCTTTTTCTTTTATTTGTTCAATGAATTTGGTTGTGGCAATTTGGGCTGAGTCCTTTGGCTTGGCATGAGCTAGAAAATTGAGCTAACTAAATAACATCATTTCTTTGTTATGCATGCTAGCTGCTGCGTTCATTTTTAAAACAAATGAAGTTTCATCTCATGATTTTGGACTGGTGATTCTTGGGCCCTTCAGCTACTGACTTGGGCCTGGTATCATCTTTAAAAATTAAGCCAACGATGTGCCTTGCATAATTAGATGGGCCAAATAAGCATGGGTCGGTCCGACACATATAAATAGTGTCGGGCCGGCCCAATAAAAGATGAAAGCACCGACGGACTCGTAATTTTGAATAATAATGGACTCGGTTTCTCGCGCTCTTTCCAATCTCGTGCTCGATCTTGTCCGGTTTTGCCTTTGTTTTGTCGTTTTCTTGATATTCGTTACCTGCACATACACAAACACAAAAACAAGCATATACATTGTATTTTCCGTACATTTTTAGTCGTTTAAGCTCGTTTTATTAGGTGAAAGGTATGTGTATTTTAACACATACCAAAATCCCTAATACTAAACTATTGTCGTGTCCTCACACAATGCTATAAGTAAACACTTAGAAAACCAATAATCTCAATCCCCCCTCGACTAATTACCTCGAAAAGTAGCTAAGTGTTCATCGAGGGGAATTAAAGAATCAATAGTTTAGAAAAGCCCTGTCTCTACCATTTTTAAATATATACACTTATTCCCACACATATTTTTATATTTTTCCTTTTTCTCTTTTTTTTGTACTTTTCTAACATGTTTGACTTTCGTTATTAACCGTTAGGGTCATAGAACAAGACGCACTTTAATCCTAAAATGCCCCAAAAAGGATAAATTCATCGTCCCCGACTTTTCACTTATTCCAAACCAAGCTTAAAACGAAATCGCCATTAAATATAAGTTAAGATGCTAACACTACTCATATTTATAACTTGTGAAACTTTTCACTCCAGACAATTATTATATCTTAGGTGAATGTGCCATTTTGAATTTCAACCATGAATCAACATTTTGCAAAATTTCTATGCTTCACGTTCCACCCGAGAATAATGAGTTTGAAGGCGAGATCATCCCATGTAGCGACTTTTGTCTCGGCACATCCCAACCTTGCGGCTAAGTGACTGGCTTTTGACACCCCACAAAGACTAGTATCGAGACTCACGGACCTTCGGTTTCAAAGACTCTTAGGTTTCCCGTCTATACATAGCTTATTTAAAATGAAATAGTCTTAGTTCAAAAGCATATTTGAATTTAAGAAAAAGATATCTTACATTTATTAATTCACACTTAATATTTAAACATAACATTGATGCAATTGTAACCCTCGACCTTTTTGAAGGCTGCAACATCGGTTGTGACCCGGCAAGATGCAGCAAACTTTTATCAGTCTCAGATTATTATTCTTACTATGGGCTTTCTTTAGAAGGCTGCAACATCGGTTGTGAGCCGGCAAGATGCAGCAAACTTTTATCAGCCCACAGTTTATAATTATTATTCATTCTTTTTTTTTTCATTTTTCATCATATTTTTCATTTTTTTCATTTTACTTTATTTATGATATATAGAGAAGACTTCTTTTTGGAAAATTTAAGTATAAATTTGAACTAGGACATAAATTATTGCTATCAACTACATAAAAAATTGTTGATTTAAGTTTATTTTCCAAAAATAGCACGTATTATTAGTCCGGTTAGGAGCTTGGAGAAAAAAACACACAAAATTACACACATGAGCTTGTAAGATTTCCAAATAATCTTTGTTTAGCATCCAACTCATACTTAACTCTATCATTTTTTTTTCTTCGCAAAATTCGCGAACGCTTAGTCTAAAAGTTAAGGAACAAGCTAGAGCTCAACACGCTCGATCGAGTCAAAATTTATTCTTATTCTACCCAGCAGGAAATTAAAATTGTGACAAAACACTTATTTTATTTTTGAAAAATTTTAAAATTTTTCATTTTTTTGGTATTTTTCAAAATTTATGGTGGTAAAAATGGGATTACGCGAAAACAACAACTGTAAACACAATCAAATTGATACATCCCCCCCATACTAGAACTAAACATTGTCCTCAATGTTTTAAGAAGGGTCTCTACGTCACTCTAAGCCGTTTATTAAGTATGCTTAAAGATAAACGTTAGTCGATAAGATTTGGATATTGGATTTCCCAAATGAAGCTGAGGATTTGAAGCTCGAGTGATCGAAGGACAAAACCGCGAGCACGAGAGGCTTTAAAAATCCGGGACAATCCTGGACAATCACAAAAACACAACTAAACGAGAAAGGAAAAGGCACACCTCCTCACGACAAAAAAATACTTATTCATTACTACATAATATTACTACGGATAATCATGGGTTGCCTCCCACGAAGCGCTTGTTTAGGGTCACTAAGCTTGATCGAATCCCCGAATTCATTGGTCCTTAGGGAAGGTTTAGAGATCCGGGACAACCATTTGTGGTACATCCCCTCCAAAGTAGTGCTTAAGTCTATGACCGTTCACCTTGAAGTTTGGCCCGGAGTTTTAAGATAACTCGACGGTGCCATAAGGGAATACTTGGGCAATGGTGAATGGTCCGGACCAACGGGATTTTAACTTGCCTAAGAAAATCTTCAATCGAGAATTAAAGAGGAGGACTTGATCACCGACGTTAAAAACGCGGTTTTTGATCTTGGAGTCATGGATCCTCTTTGTCTTCTCTTTGTAGATCAAAGAATTCTCATAGGCTTGATCAAGAAGTTCATTTAATTCATTGAGTTGAACTTTTCGGTGATCGCCCGTGGTCGAAAGATCAAAGTTTGCGTGTTTCAAGGCCTAATAGGCTTTGTGCTCAAGCTCGATCGGTAGATGACATGCCTTTCTGTATACGAGCTTGTAAGGAGTACACCCGATGGGTGTTTTGTAAGCGGTACAGAAGGCCCAAAGTGTGTCATCCAATTTATCCGACCAAGAGGCATGATTCTCGCTTACGGTCCTTTCAAGAATTCATTTCAAGCCACAATTGGATACCTTAACTTGCCCACTTGTTTGTGGGTGATACCCGGTGGAGAGACGGTAAGTAACTCCGTATTTAAGCATGACCTTTGCAAACTGGTCATTGCAAAAATGGGTTCCGCGATCACTAATGATAGCACGAGGGGTACCGAATCGGGCGAAAAGAGATTTAAGAAATTTGCAAACAACTCGGGCGTCGTTGGTGAGGAGCGCTTTCGCTTCAACCCATTTTGACAAGTAGTCGACGGCCACGAGTATATATTTTCCGTCGTGAAGACGGGAACGACTCCATGAAATCGATGCCCCACACGTCAAAGATTTCGCAAACTTGGATGGAATTTTGTGGCATTTCATCACGTTGCGAAAGTTTTCCTTGACGTTGACAAGTGTCACATCGGGTGACCAAGTCATGGGCATTTCGGTAAATTGTGGGCCAATAAAATCCTGAGTTAAAAACTTTTTTGGCGGTTTAGTTGGCACCGTAATGTCCCCCGGTGGGTCCACTATGGCAAGCTATAAGGATATCAATAGCTTCTTGGCCCGAGACACACCGCCGGATCACTTGATCCGCACATATTTTGAACAAATAGGGTTGTCCCAAAAGTAGTGTTTAACATCCTTGAAAAACTTGTTCTTTTGTTGGGACGACATCCCTTTAATAATGAAATTCCCCGCGTGGTAATTTGCAAAATTGGCAAACCACGGGGTACTTGAGTCACCACGAAAATTCACCATATTAAGTGTCTCGAGAGGAAACATTTCATTTATCTCCTTTGGGTCGAGCACATTTTCATAAGGATTTCTGAATCGGGAAAGATGATCGGCGCGAGATTACGGCCTCTTTTTGTGTCAATTACTTTGAATTTGAACTCTTGAAGGAGGAGAACCCACCGGAGCAATCTCGCATTGGAATCTTTTTTATCAAACATATATTTGAGGGCGGGGTGATCCATATACACAATGCTTTTGTTCAAGATGAGGTAAGACCGGAATTTTTTGAAGGCATACACCACGGCTAACATTTCTTTCTCTGTCGTGGTGTAATGCGATTCCGCCTCGCTTATTGTTTTACTAGCATAGTGTATAGACCTAAAGTGTTTTTCATGACGTTGCCCCAAGACCGCACCTATGGCAAAGTCGCTTGCATCGCACATAAGCTCAAAGGGTAAGTCCCAGTCGGGGGCAATCAAGATTGGAGCTTTGGTAAGTTTTTTCTTTAACGTTTCAAAAGCTTGAATACATTCATCGGAGAAGATGAGTCATCGGTCGGGAATTTTGAAAAAAAAATCCTTAATTGAACGTCTGGGTTAGAAAAACCGGCTATATGACCGAGGGAAGAAAACTCGAACACCTTGATGGTTAATGGGATGAGGTACTTAGCATTCACTCGAGTTTGGCTTTTATCGACCTCTATCTCATTTTTAGAAATCTTATGGCCAAGGACAATGCCTTCCTTAACTATAAAATGACTCTTTTCCTAATTTAGACAAAGATTGGTGTCTTCACACCTTTTGAGCATCTTGTCTACACGAGAGAGGCAATTTCCGAATGAATTCCCAAAGACCGAGAAGTCGTCCATAAAGACTTCCATCGTTTTTTTGATCATATCATGAAAGATAGCCATCATACACCTTTGGAACGTGCCCAGGTTGCATTGTTATAAGCCGAAAGGATGCGACGGTAGGCGTACGTTCATACGGACACGTGAATGTGGTTTTTGCTTGATCAAAGGGGTTCGATGGGAATTGAAAGTAACCCAAGAAACCATTGAGATAAACATCGTACTGGTTTCCCGCTAATTCTCTCAAGCATTTGGATCCTTAAACGGTAGTGGAAGTGGTCTTTACGGGTGGTCATTCTAACTTTTGGGTAGTCAATGGCATTACACACCATCCGTAACCAATCGAGTCGGGATCAACTCGTTTTCATCATTTTCAACAACGGTAAAGCCACCTTTTTTCGGTACGCAATGTACGGGGCTCACCCAAGGACTATTCGAGATCGGGTAAATTAATCCGGCTTCAAGAAGTTTTTCAACTGATTGATAGTTTTACGTACCTATAAAATATATAATAATAATACTACTTAGGTAAATTCCAACTATTCACCTTTAACTAAGGTAAAAAGTTAAAACTATATAAAATAATATATATATATAAATATACGTATGTTTTAACACGGGTAAGTATGATCACCCGGGTCCGTTTCCCCAAGACTAGTGAAATTGATACCAGTTTTAGGTTCGGATCCTGGAGTTCTGAATGGGACAAGATATTTTGGATAAGCTATTTCTACGAAATTAAGAAGCAACAAATAATGACAATTAAGCAAGTAGACAAATTTTAAATCCCTAAAAATGTAAACTAAAATTCCACTAAATAAAGAAAAATTGCCGAAAATTATTAAAAATAAAAGCCCTAATTTTTATCTTTTTATAAAAGTTTAATTAAACTAATTAAAAATTAACCTAATTACTAATTAAAACTAATAAGCTTAATTAACACTTAACTAATGGACTAATGGTGCAAAGATCTAAGAGACTAACGGAGAAACTAACAGACTAACGGAGGGACAACTTAGTAAACAACTAAATTCAAAAGTTACACTATCTACCCTGAGAATCTACCCCGATCACAAATTAAGTCCAATAAGCATTCGAAATTTTAAAGAGCTTAAAATGAAAAACTCAAAGAAGCAAAGTTGTAAAGGAAGCTAGGGAGAACAACTTTAACAAAAGCACTATAGTCTGAAACTCAAAGATAAGCTCTAAAAAGAGCTTCTTAATAAGCTGTTACAGAAACTAAGGGTTTGGGCTATGTTTTACCAAAACAGCTATATTAAGCTCAAATTAAGCTTAATGTGAAAAAGGAAAAGTGTTCTAGGAAGCTTATGATGTGCTTAATCTAAAAATGCAAAGAAATTTAACCTAGAAGTGCTTTTAAACTACTGAAATTGAGCATGAACTAAGCAAACTCAGCAAATAAGCAAGATAGCACTAAATCCAAATGAGCTTAAAAGCTTAAAAGGCTAAACTAGACTCTAGAACTTTAAGGGCTTATAAAACTACTTATAATCTATCTAATTAAGCTAGAAAATCTAGACCCATAAGCTAAATTAACAAATTTAAATCCTAAAGTTTCTAAGTACTGTTTTTGGCTTTTTAACTTTTTGACAGCAAAAATAAGCTAAGAAAATAAGCTAGAAAATGAAATTTAAGACTTGTTCTATTTTAAGCTATAACTAGACTTTAAAATGCTAAAAGATAGGCTATTAAATCCTACAATCACTTGACTAAAAGTTAAAGCAGAGGTAGCAGTACTAACTTGTTAGTTTTAGTATGGTGGTGTAAATATCAGCAGTAGTAACTTGACGTATGCTGATGCAATTTGACTTTAAAGACCTAGAAATTAAACCCTAAATAAAGCTACGAAATATCTAGCTAAAACTAAAATTTAAGATAGCTATAACTAAACTTAATCCTACGTTAATTTCTAGCTATAAATTTAGGCTGGCTTTAGTAAAAAAATAACTTATGGTTCGTACTGGTCAGTGTAAGTTGCCAGCAGTGCTACTTATGTTAGTACTGCTAGTGTAAAATTTGAGAGTGCACTAAACCAAACACCCCTTTTCGACTAGACTGGTTTGAGAAAAAACTTTTAAGACGAAACTAATGAACAAATACTAAATAACAGATAAAAAACTAGCTTTATAAAACAAACTTAGAAATCTTGATTAAAATACCTGAATCTGAATAAGTAAAATTCTAAGATCTTACTTATTAATCTAATATTTTTGGATTTTATGAGTTTTTATGACAGATATTAGTAAATAATGACTTATACTATTTAAGCAAAACAGAAACTAGAACATATAACTAAATAAGTACTAGAAGAGATATTATTTAAACACTAAAAAGCCAAAGTGAATAAGCAAATAAACAGATTCTAAAAATAGCAAGCGATAATTTCATTATTTAAAAACTAGAATTTTAAAGGAAAAATGAAAGAGAAACTTAAAACTCCTCTAGCTAAACAAGGAGGAACAACATGCAGCTACAGCGCCACTAGCTTATTAGATTAAGCTAGGCTAGGGTGTAAAGTACTTGGGATCTTTCCAGTTATGATCCCTTTCCAAAGCTCAAATTTAGTAAGATCCATAATAGGATTTAACTGATTTAAGGTTTTAGATAGATTAATTTACTAAATTCCAAAACAGCTCTATTTCAGCTTTAAAGACTGAAAGAAGCTATTATGAGCTTAGGTTAAAAGAGATTTGAGAAGATTAAAGTAAACATTGAATTTTATTAACGAGAAAACCTTTGATTACATTACTTGAAAAAGGAAAATTATATTTAAGAAAAATACAAATTTAAGCTAGACTAAAAATTACTAAAAAAAACTAGATATGAAAAAGATGATCCGTGTGTGTGAAAAGTGAGGCCTATTTATAGGCGCTGAAAGAAGCTTCTAGGATCTCTAGCCCTGCTCTCCAATCTTTCAATCTTGGCCAATCATTTCTTCAATCATTCAAGCATCAATTGTGGCCGTTTGATCAAATTGTGGACACCTGAGGATTGCCAGCGTGTCATTCCCTTGATGTGACGTTTGTGCTTCTTTTGGTAGTGTTTTAGCACAAAAACCCACATAAATTTGTGCTTTCACCATTGTTGACGTGGCTCTTCTTGAGGGGAGGTTAAGTAATCCTTTGATAAAGACTGATTTGTCCCTTCATTTGTGTTAGAGAGCTCATGAATTGACCTAAGCACCCTTTAATTTGGAAAACCCCTTTGATTTACCCTGGATGGTGAAATGGGGAAGAAAGGTGAATAGTAACACCTTTGGCGCCCTTATTTCGACAGTTAAAACTGTTGGAGTTTGGGGAGTTTGCACAAGTGGTCCTTCTCTTTCTTTCCTCTCTTTCTAGTTATAAATAACTTTCGAAAATAGCAAAACTAGCCCTTGTGGATGTTATAAAAGGAAGATGGGCTTTGTTGACTTTTATTGACCATAGATTGACTGGATTTGACTGAGGCTTGACTTTCCTGGCTTTGCTTCCGGCTTTTGTACTCTTCTGATTCTCGTGTCCGTGCTTGCTTTGGACTTTGGAAAATAGCACAAATGGTCCCTTGAGATCTTTCTCTCCTTATTTGAGTTTATAAATTACTTATCGAAAAATAGGCACGTTTAGCCCTTGTTGTTGTTATAAAAGACAGGCAGGGTTTGGGCTTTGTTTGACTTTTGATTGCAGCTAGCTTTGTACCTGGATTTGACTGAGGCTTACACGTTCTGGCTTCGGCTTTGAATCATTGGCTTCTTTTTGAACTCTATCTGATTCTCGTGTCCGAGCTTGCTCGTGATTAGACTGTTTTACTTTATTTGTGACTTATTCCATATCCTGCACACCCAAACATAAATACAAGCATATTTTTGCTATTTCTTGTCTGTTTTGGGTTAATTGGTGTTATTTTAGGGTATTAAACGGATATTTAATTATAGCACATATCAAAATCTCCCAACTAAACGAATGTGTGTCCCTCACGCTAATATCACATGCCTTACACCAATACCTCGTACCTTTCTCAAACTAAACCTTTAAAAGTAGGTAAAAGAGTTTGTTTGAGAATATAAGAGGGGATCACAAGTGTATAAAACCCGTAATTCCCATTTTTACTTAAGATTTTCTCTTTTTATGAATTTTTCTTGATAATTAGAACTTTACTAACTACAACTTATCTGTGTTTACCATGAATGTATTTTTTTTTATTACCCTCATTGGAACGATTTAGGAAATATAGAAGCAGAAAAGCAATAATTAAGTGTCCTAAAAGATAACTTCATCATCCGCTAGATATTTTTTTTTTACTTTATCCCATTAGCTAAGCTTAAAAATAAGATCACTGCTAATTACGACTAAGATAGCAAAGACTACATATAAATTACAGACGATTTGAAATCCTCTTCCTGACATAAATCATATATTTAGGTGAGTGTGTTCAAATTAATTTAAACCATTAAATCCACATATTAGATAGTTGAAATCCGACCAAGCTTTACACATATGGCCATTTGAGGTCAATATATTCAATCCACATAGTAGAATCCAGGGGCCCCCCCCCCCCCCCCCCCCCCCCCCCCCCCCCCCCCCCCCCCCCCTGGGACCCCCCAAAACAACTCAAAGCAAACAAAAACCTACTTAGCTAAGACATCGTTGGTTCACTTGTCCCATGAATGACTTTCTTCTCTAGCGATCCCACCGTCATCGGGTAAGTGCTAAGGCTTTTGACACCCCATCCGGAGAATACTAACCGAAACGTATGAACTTCCGATGAAAAAGCTTTGTAGACTTTTGCAAACCTTAGCTCAAAAAGAATACCTTGGTTTTAGAAAATGAAACTTTTACTATTTATTTTCTAACTTTGCAACTTTATTATACTATTTACATTATTAGGCTAGGAATTGGTATCACTTTTCTTTCAACGACACATCGGCCTCGCCTCCGACAAGAGCTCGCGTACTTATTATGATACCAACCCTAAATATACAACCTCCACCCTTTCTTTCGATTGTCACATGGTCGGGAGCGAACCGACAAATGCCCAAGCCCTACTGTTATTGCGGATGGATATTGCGATGGAGTTTGTATATTAATTATTAACACTTAAGGATTTATAACTTGCATCCTTTTTATTCACTACATTGATTTTTTTTTTTTTTTGCAAATAGTAAAAATTTCGTATTTAGAAAACCAAAGTATAAACTCGAACTAAAATTCTTATTTACCAACGATATTTGACTCATCATTGATAAAGCTTTTTTCTCTGAATATGTTGATTAGACTTTTAAGAGTAAAACTCTAATTTGCAAAAATTAAAAAGAACACGTATAATTAATTGTTTTAAGAGCTTCGGGGAAGAAAAATCACAAGTTATTCTTATAAGCTTTTAAGCTTTCCAAATAAACTTTGTTTAGCATCCTAATTCGTAAACAACACTATCATTTCTTATTCTTTACAAAAGAAATTTGCAAATACTTAGCCTATATAAAATCCAACTCGGCATATTTAAAATCTACTTGAGATTAGCACAAGCCTTCATTTACTAACGATTTCAAGTCTAGCATGTTTAAAG
>BQNB010147524.1:1690-14615 GCA_026074375.1 Tanacetum coccineum
AATATGATTAAAGGTTTATGCCACATAACATGTCTCATGCCTGCTAATGGTCAAACAACCCCTTTAGATAGTGATATACATGCCTAAACGAACTAATCTATGATACGTGTTTATTGCTTGGTTTTAACCCATGCATAAACGAAAGCTACATTTATGTTACTCATGCATAAACTAAGTAACACATTTTCAGGTTTAGATGGCTCACACTTCCAAAATAACGATCTAGAATCTCGACATAGTGATGAATAATTTCGAGGACTTTCAACTCATTGTCTTCCTGGTTAATGCACATACAGAAGTATAGGCTGGCATATCTGACAAGTAAAAAACCATGGAAAAGCAACCAGTTACGAAAGATGATCAAGACGCTAAAAAAGAATTATATAGACATGGAAACGTAGTAGCAATTTTTTTAAAACACCTCTTATAAACGATTTTGAATCCTCTCCACTCAAGAAAATTGCACAGCTTGGGGCCATGTGTAAGAATCATTCCACTTAGCTCCCTTATTACCGTATCAAGTACAAATGTTAATGACTAAAAATAGCTTTTTGTCACATAAGGAAGTTCAAGAACCGAGCAGATTATGTTGGTGGGAATAAAAAATGATCCTCTATTCAATCTGACATACCTTAATTCGTTCTTTCTGGGTATACGGTGAATACCATTTTGTCAGCCTAACTTTTCTTTGTCGGCTTATCAAGAGAACAAAGTGAATCTGCAACAAGAAAACAACATAGCATTATCCACGTGGTAATTCAAAACAACAAAGAGGGATAGAGAAAAAAGTAGGAGGTGAAAAGCAAAGAATGCGGAAGAAAACTTTTAAGATTTAAAAGCAAACTATGTTAAGCAAGTGAAGGTTATCAAACTTAGTTTTGTTTAAAGACATAATGCAATACTTGGGTTTCATGGATGCATTACCTAATAATTAAAAACAAACCTTCAATATCATAAAAAAGCTGCAACAACCATGGATGTATTACCTGCAAAATTAGTAAATTCAAATAATTATCAATCACAAACGAAACCGGATTCTTCAAGATAAAAAAGGAGAACACATTTTATGGAAGTTAGTTAAAGTAGATAAGTCACTATCAAATTTTAGAAACCAATGCTCAAAAAGGAGACTAATGAGTCACATGAAAGAATTAGTCAATGAAACTTCTTGTACTTATCTTGAATTCTTGACATATCCTTTCATAAAACGTGAGATAATAGGAGAAGAATCAGTCACATGAAGGCTACCGAATTTTTAGGATGAATTTATGTGGCTAAGATTAGTTTTAATATATGATCCTAGGGTTTATAGGCATGCCAGGTCACATTATTTTCTCTTTGTAGCGCCAACAATAAATAAGTATAATATACTACCCATCGAAACGCACGGTACCCGCTGATACAATTTAATGCATGTAATAGTAATATGATTCAGATCAAGTTTAATTACAATTTAGGTTTGTTCATTTTATCTTTTGTCCATTTAATTTGTGTTAGCAAAATCTATCTATCTATATATTATAAAAGACTAGTTGGTTACCCGCGCATAGCGGCGGTAATAGAAAATTTACTAACTTAACTCTTTACGCAATTTTCTACCCGCTTACAACACTTTAAATGTATGTGTTCGTTGTATGTGTTCGTTTGGGTTTCCCGTAGCTTTCCCGCAACACCATATTAACATCATCATTCTCGCATGTAAAGAGACAACACACTCTCCGAAAGTATATAGTTTTAACGTATCAAGTTTATATTTAATTAAGGTTAAAGTTGTAAAAAATATAAATCAACATAAAATAAACCCACTAAAAATGTAAAAAACAAAAAAATTATAAAATATAACAAAATGTATGTTGAATTAAAGAGCACAAAATTTTAAAAAATATGGTGAAATTAGATCATAATAAAATTAAATTGATAAAAATATATTTCAATTTGAAAATAAATGTGATTTTTTAATCAAAAGGTGACACATGTCACTTTTTGATGTGATTCCAAAAAATAAGATGGATGGTCAAGATTGCACCTCCTTATCTTAATTTTTAATGGGTCCCACATTATAAATGCTTTATATAGTAGTATAGAAGTATAGATATAGATTCAGTCTATCTAATAAATAGAGAGTCTTAATGATTTAAGTCTTTTATAAAAATTCATTTAGGCTGTGTAATTTTACTTCTGGATGAGTAATGGTGATTAGCTTGGCTTAAATCATAGATATTAATACTATTGTTTTTTAGTCTCTTTAATATCCCTGCCAAGTTATTGCATGGATTTATTACTAATAATGTAGTGTTACTTGATATACTTGCAACGTTTTTGAATCTTTTTATATTCTTTGCAATTTAATTCCTTTTGCATTTTAAGTGCTTATACCATGTATAAATAACCCACTGATTGACATTGGAATTGCACGAACTATTTGCTTTGGTGAAACAAAAAGAAGCAGAATTAGGCGAAAATGATTCAAAGTTCGAAAAGGTTGAAAAAATGATAGTTGATGCAGTCTCTACATTTCAGGAGGCACGATTAAACATTCATTCCATAACAAGAAACGGTAAATAATATTAACCATATTTATATTGATATTGATGAATCACTTTAATGAGTGTATTAAATTTTTATTTCCAAAGAACATGTTTCAAGAATTTTTGTTTCGAAACATGAGTATTAAACTTTTTTGCAGGTTGTAAGAGAATTTGATTATTGTTTTTGATTAGTTCTTATTGATGTAATATTTTTTTTCGAAACACGAGTATTAAACTTTTTTGCAGGTTGTAAGAGAATTTGAGTATTATTTTTGATTAGTTCTTATTGATGGAATATTTTATATGCAATACGTGACGCTACCCATGATGTAAGTTTTACACATTTAATTTTCAATAGGAATTATCTATAGGATTGATACATATTCATTTTACGTGTTGATGTTACAGGAAGCGAAAGCTAATGTTTGGCCTGTATAAGCTCTTAATAACGGTTGGTTGAAGCTTTTGAGATCAGACGACCAACCAAATAACTAGAAAATTGACTATATATATTATTGTAATTGAATTTGTAGCAAATATTGTCATACATAGGATATGACATGATTTAATTTATTCAATAGGAACAATAATGTTTAGTTTTTTTATGGTAGAAAATTCAGATGTAAAATGTTATATTTATACTTTTTATGTTATAGAAGAAATACATGTTCTTTCGATTGTAATTACTCACAAAAACATGGTTTGTTTGGTTGTGCATAAATTTGTATCACATGAAATTTTTATAAGCCGTTAGTTGTCTTTTTCCAATGGTGTCTCCTAGAGAATCATCAAAACGAACGAAAATAAGACGTATGAAAACTTATTAAATAAAAGAATCAATCGTAACATCTTATAAGTTATTACAAATCAAAATAAAAGTGGTGTTTGTGGTTATGATCACTCATGTAGATTTAGTTTAATAAAGCTCAAACTTATTATCTATAAGTGTAGATGACTAGATGATGGCTTTTGTAAGTTGCCAACTTATTATAAATGAAAATATGAGATTATGATCAAAATTAAATCTATTTTAATGCAAGTTTTATATAATTCGTCGATTAAGTTGTATTCTTTGAATGCCTAAATGACATGATTTTAATTCATATAAGTATAAGTTCGATTTAAAAAAAAACAAGCTCAATGAACGCCTCGTAATAATAAATAATAATGAAAAATAATTCTTTTCAAGTGTTGATTACATCGTCTACATAGGTTGTGGAGTCAACTTACTTAAAAGTCCAAGTGGTACTGTCAAAAATGGAAAGTAAGTAGTGGGTTACTTTTGAAGTTTTCTATGCCAAAAACCTATATATTTACGTGGCAAATGGTATAAATTAATATTGTGTATTTACAGCTTTAGAGTATGTCGTCAGAATCTTGGCGTTGCAACTAACGCAAAAAGAATTTATAAGAAATTTTGACTGGTTCAAACTATAAACGTAACACTCAATAGTAACATAGAGCATCCATAAGTTGAGCTTCATACATGCGTGGTTTTGACGAGTTCTAGTTTAGAAACTTTTGACTAAATGTGGTCAAGTGTTTTTTATTTACGTAACACTCAATAGTAGAGTACTATATATGTTTTTTTTTAATTATCAAAAAGTGCCCCCTCGAGCAAAAATTTATGGCTCCGCTCCCGACCTTACTCGACCTCAAATCTTACAATGACTCCACAACGACCACAACTATCACCCGACCAAATGAGACGAAGCCCGCTAGAACCTCAAACCTTACGGTTCCAATCACACAATCTAACTGAATGGTGGAAGAGTGAGTTGCAAGGGATGAGGAAGTAGGACAATGGCCAAAGTAGGACAGAGGAATGTTTAAGTTCACAACAAACGTTGAGAAAAGGAAAATCTACAAACGCATGTTTAGTTTCTTGACTTCTCAAACAGGAGAAGAAGGTAAAACGTGAAAGCACGTAAACTTTAATTGAACAATAAATCTAAATTAAAATGTGCTAGGACGTGGTTTTAATATACATAAGAAGATGGCACCTTCTTGAAAAGAACTCAGCCACAAGTTCTCAATAGAAGATGGCACCCAATCCGGGGAATAGTTGTCACACGTCTTCTTTTCCTCATTCCTTTGCGAGCACAACAAAATTGGCTTTGTCTTGCTTTGGATGTTGTTAATGGTCTTGATTTGAACAAGGACAAAGTGTGAAACCACCATGTTTAGAAAAGGTGTAGGTATTTTTCATTTCTTTGTGGACCACGTTCAAGTCGGATTGCCAGGGTCTTCCAAGTAAAATATGGCAACCATACATGTCTACTGTATCAAACATAATCGTGTCTTTGTATTTTCCATGCCAAAAGGACCTCACTTTGCTGGTTTACTTTTACCTCACCAACGGCTTTAATCCAACCAATCTTGTTAATTTTGGGTGTTTATTTGGTGTCAATTTGAGACGTGTCACAATGTCTTGTGAGATGATATTCTCGCTACTTCCTTCGTCAATGATAACGTTGAACACATCTTGATTAATTTTGCACCGCGTTTGGAAGATGCTGTGTCATTAGATGTCTTCACTTTTATAAAAGTAGTGAGCATTAATCTACGACCAACATAAGAATAAGCTTCTCCTTGGTCATCTTCTTCATCGTCAAGAACATCTTCTGGTTGGATGAAACATTCCTTCTTTTCAGCTCTTTGTACAATTTATCTCTTTCTACGACATTCACAGGTCTGCTCACTCGGCATTGGCTAGAAGTATGACATGTTTTTTGCCATCGAAAACCCTTATTACCAACGGGTCACACATAAGGATTTGTCGGTTTCTTTGTGGCATGTGAGGAAGTACATACATGCGTCGACTTGTTCTTCTCACCATCTACTTTATTGGCAGATTTTTAATAAACTGGTTGTGTCCTTTCTCCTGAATTGTTAAAACCTTGGCTTAAATCAGATTTACCTTTGAACTTGAAGTTGCCTTTTCCTTGTTTACTCATTGTTTGTTCAGCTTTCAACGCCATTTGCACGACTTCATCCAAACTCCAAGTTGTATGGAGAGATATAATGGCTTGAATATCATAATGAAGACCATTGTTTAACCTTGCAACTTGTTGTGCATCATACTCGCTTGACTTATTTCGGGATGCAAGTCTCATGAATTCTTCAGCATATTATAATATGGTTCAAGAATATTGCCGACAATTCTGATATAGTGAATAAAGAGTCTCCTCGTAATCAGTTGGAAGAAAACGCGCGAACATTAACCGTCTCATGCGCCACTTGAAAATAGGTTGTTTTCGTTGGTGACGACGACTTGTTTGAAAGTTGTCCCACCAAGATGAGGTAGTTCCTTTCAACTTGTAAACAACATATTTGAGTTGGGATTCTTTCGAAATGTCCATGAGTTCAAAATACTTTTTTGTTTCGAAAACCCAATCAAGAAAATCTTCGATGCTTAATGACCGGGAAAAAGTTGGTATGTTCGCTTTTATCCTAGGCATACGGTTTCTTTGATGATTCATAGGATCAACTTAATCAGCTTCTTCGTCTTCGTCACTTGAGGACTCAAAAATTCTCAAGTCCTTTCGAGAATTTTGGTATTTTGTTCGATTTGTTGTTATTGTTGTTTAATTGCTTGCAGGGTTTGCAAAAGTGCGGTATTACTAGTCATGATCATTTTTTTTAACAGTAGATGAACAGTAATTATTTTTAATATTTTTTAACAGAATAAAATAACTAAAAATAAGAAGAGAAATATAAAGAACAATCAAGGAAAACCCGAATTGATAAAAGATAAATATTAAAAGTGGTGACTTGATGTCAATTTGGAAAAGACCTTAATTGAAAGTAGCTTTGATTAGCACCTGAAGTAGAACAATGGAAAACCCGAATTGATAAAAGATAAATATTAAAAGTTCACAACGCGACCAAAAGATCTCGATCTTAACCACTGATCTAAAACTACTGATCAGTTCACAACGCGACCAAAAGATCTCGATCTTAACGCGACCAAAAAGATCTCGACCAAAACAGAAAACCTGCAAACACAAGTTACTTGATAGTTTCTTGACTTCACAAACCGGAAGAAGGTAAATCGTGAAAACACATTAACTGAATTGAATAATCTGAATTACAATGTGTTGGGACGTGGTTTGAATATACCTAAGAATCCTAAAACTAATCAAACAAAATAACCTAATTGATAATCAAACAAATAAAAATAAACCTAACATATAACTAAACTTAAGATAAATCTTAGTAATTATATTCTAATCCAAATTAAATATGCGAGACCATCCTATATATATATATATTTCGTTTAGGGTCCTCCATCAGATGATTAGCACTGATACTACCAACGACTAACCACCACGAGTGAAGAACTATGACCCTTGTCCGCCTATACTCCATGAACCTTGACCCTCAAAACCCACAAACACGATCTGAACTTGCTAGCATGCTGAAACCACGACGTACTTAAAACAATGATCCAACCTGAACTTGCTAGCATGCCTGACACCACGACCTTACCTGAAAACTCGTCGCGAACAAACTCTCACTCTGAACTACAAAACTAACCCCGAGCAACAACCGTTGACACAAGATGTGACGGCTTGATCTGCTCCACACTTTGAACACAACTTGAACCACGACCTCAGTCTTTAGCCGAAAATCTTCCGACCCTCGACACCCACACCACGCTGGAAAAGGGCAACATTAAAAATACCCGCAATCTGAATCATGACTCCGCGACCAAAAGATCTCGATCTTAACCACTGATCTAAAACACGACCCTTTAGCTTGAAAACGAAGCAAAAATGGACATATGTAGAGGAGGTGGGAGGATACGTTTACAAAAGAGAGTGGTAGGAGGGAGGTCCTCCGGCCAAAGCTGACAGCATAAGTAAATAATGGCGGCGGCGGAGGTTGTGTTTAGGGTTGGGGTTTCATTTGGAGAGAGAAGACAGAGGGGGGGATAGGAGAGAGGGGCGGGGGGGGGTGGGGGGGGGGGGGGGGGGGGGACTTTATATATAAGAAGAAAGACCTCGTTTTTCTAAAGGCGGAGATCTATATGTAAACTCAGCGGAGAAAAAGGTAAGTATACCAACACGTTCAAAGAGATCTCCAAGGAAAATACTCCGAACCGAAGGAGAAGGGGGGGGGGGGAGGGAGAAAGAGGGGGGGGGGAAGTAAGGGGGGGGGGGGGAGGGGGGCGGGGGGGGGGGAAAGGGGTGGAAAGGGAAGGGGGGAAAACAACCTAAGAAAGAGACTAAGAAAGAAGCTACAAAACAAAGAAGAGGTCGACAGTTGACAGCCATTGTACAATACAGAAGAATTGCGACTGCAACACAGCAATACTTACACCTCGACCTTACCCTAAGCATTACAAATCGAAAAATAATACAATGAACGGTTTTGTTATACATTGACCAACAGTCCTTCTCAGATTAGTCAGATATCAGTGACCCTCAGACCCATCTGACCAACTGAGAGATTTTATTATTTTACACACAAAGTCTTATGAGATTGACACATATATGACACATGTTGAGTTAAGCTTACTGATCAAACGTTCGGGCTACTTGAATAATAAATTAATCGTGAATTTCTCAGGCTTTCTTCAAAAAAATCAAGTCGTGTGATAGTTGACTGATATATCCACAAAGCGATCACCAAGGCGACTCGGTAAATGACTCAACTTCTTACTGTCACGAAATCCTATCTCTATTGATAGAATTATTTCCAGAACTAGACAGTATAATAAATAAAACCAAAACATAAAAACGACAAGCAAAACATTTGAAGTTTCTATCAAACAATAAAGGACTGATTCTAACCTAGACATGTAACCGATCCCTAAAACTTGCCTTCATGTATGTTATTGGTTCACCTGGGGATGTAGATAAGTAGCATTTTTTATACGCGTTATTGCATTTCAAATAATTAAGATTGGATAGAGAGGACCCTGGAGAAAGTTTAGGATTGCATTCACATCACTCCCAAAACAATAACTGTGACGTGCAAGAAAACAAGAAGGTCGTCCCTTGATCTGAACAAAGATGTACTACCAAAACCTGTAGTAACCAAGATATGGATTTAAAAGATCAAATGAATATAAATCCTAAATCCTAGGTTATAACTTATATATAAGACTGCAATGCAAAATTGTAATAAGAACCAGACACAACCAAACTGTTTCCAACCCACAGATTCATGGAGCATTAGTATGTCCATCAATAACAGTACAAGTTAAACCCTTTAAAGATTTTCCAGATAAAAGCTGGACAGCAAACAAGGCAAGGATATCCGTGTTGCAGTATAAGATTAAAAGTTGTATATTTCGTATAGAAACGGAAGAATCGGAAATACTGCTACATAAGATGTATTTTATTTCATTATTGTTGATTCAAGGAACTAGAAGGTATATTGTTTTCTGAATTCAGAAATTAGTGTAAGAACAAACGAATTCATTTAGTAGAATAGGAAGCACAAGTGACACTGAATTTGAGACGATTAATATAAGAGAGATCTAAAAAGACTTGGAGAGCTACAAATCTCAAGATAACAGAAGGATGGAACTGAAAGTCTGAAACAGATCTACATAGCTGACTCACTGACATAGCAAATTTTGGACTCAAGAAATATGCAAAATTAGGGAATTACTAAAGTTTCTGAAGCTAAACTACTAAAGTAGAACTTAATGCTAAGATAGATCTATGTGAGCATGTTATGTTGATTTTTGAATGCTATTTACACATCTGCGTAAGCACACTAACAACTCCAACGTGCTCATGGATAAATTATTACACAGTAAAGCAAGCACTCTTGGGTTCAATAAAGCTAGGTGTTTTTCAAACTCCTTTTTAAAAAGTACACCAAACCTCCATAAAGGAGATCTTTGTGCAGTTCAAGATTCATATGTATTACATTATTACAGTGGATTTAGAATTTAGATCCTATGACCATACAGACTTGGTTAACGATCAAATAGATACTTTTCCATGACTGATAAGATACGGACATCAGATCCATGCTGTACTGTATCTAAAACTAACTGAATTTGCAATAAACTCTGCTTGCTCTACTTTATGTAAAATAGTCTTCATAGAATACAAGGAGAGATCCTATGCAACATAACCAACCCCAGCAACGATGTGCAACAATTACTCTAGCGATGCAATCATTGTAAGTTATCGAAGATATAAAACATAACCAAGTTCGGCATCAGAAGAAATGATGAAAGGGTAAACAGATATAAAACTATTATTCTCTTTCAGGTAGCATCTACTTTCCTCAAGAAAATGGAGAGACAAGGACCAATTGACCTAGAGGTCTGTTTGTACATTCAGTTCTTCGAGAGAAAATTATGATAAATACAAGCCTATTAATAAGGAGCCATGACCACCTATGGAGAAAGAAGAACAGAGATTTGGTAGTAGACAGATTGCGCACAATAATAATTAACACCAATAGAGACTTCATAAGAGGCCATTCGAGTTGCAGGTACAGTGTAATCAGGTCAGCATGTCTTAACTCTTAAGGATTACAATTTCATTAGACAAGTATCACAATCCTTTCAAGTTTGCAACTTTTCAACAACAAAACTTAACACGACACACCAATCACATTCTAAAGATAAAGAATCAGCCTTCTAGCAACTAGAAATGTTTGGGTTTCTCATGAAACACCATAGCAACAAGAACAACAACATACCCAATCCCGCCGAAGCGGGTCATGAAACACCATAGCCTAAATAAAAAAAACCGTAAGCTAAATTGCTACCCGAAGTGTCAATAACATACACTGCTAGCTATTGTGTTGTTCCAGAAAATCCATGAATTAAGACCATGGGATAACTAGATAAGCATCATCATTCTTAATACCATATTATGCTGGACTATAAAGAAGGGCAACAGAAACACACAACGTCTCTATATCATAAAGGAACACTTAATTGAGATCAAAACTGAAAGGTTCCCTTTTGAATTATTACGTATATAGGTTAAGGCCACTACATGATTACGTATACCACGTATACATGAACAAGAAACAATTCCTTGACCTTACAACTCAAATGCTAAACAGATAAAACAACAAATATCAAAGTTCACGCCCTAATGCATGTTCTACCATTCATGTGCCATATTGATCTGAACCATCACTCCCCTAACTCCCTAAGTTTTACTTATGATATTTTGCTAATCATCCATTATAACCTATAAACCTATCCACGTTCTCACACATGTATTTCACATATAATATCATGTATCAACAATCATACACCGCAAAAACCAAAACAAAAACCAAATAATCAAATCGAGCAACACTTTTATTTACATAAACAAAATCATTCACCATCAATTCAAACCATAAACATAAACCAATATCCAATATCTAGAACATCAAAAACCAAACTTCAAAAACACTTTAAACCTCACCACCATCACCAGAAGTCGTAGAAGAAGAAGACCCTGTCATAGCACTCCCGTTCCCGTTCCCTCTCTTCTTCCTCTCCTCTTCATAATCAGCATCATCTGTCTCCAACTCATACCTACAAATGGGGCAGGTATTCCTCGAACCTAACCACGGCACAATACACTCTTCATGATACATATGCCCACACGGCAACTCCTTCACAACCTCCTCTTCACTATTAAACACCTTATCCTTACATATCGCACACGCTTCACTCAGCTCACTAAATCCACTCACTCCACTCTTCTCAACTGTTTTTAACGCCTCGATAGCCGATTTCGAAGCCGGCGGAGCGCCTTTTTTACTATCAGTCTCAGCTAATGTTTGTAATAACTGCTCATAACCTGCTGCATCAACATAATCACCAGGATTACCTATATAACTATCAGTATTTTGAAACCTGAATTCAATTGAATGATCCTCTAGTCCCATTAGTATCTCCGCCCAATCGAGTATCCGATTACGCGGACTCAACGCGCGTGACGCAAACTCGCGTAAACGTAGCCTGATGACGTCACGTCTCTGTCTTCTCCTCTCATCTTCATCGTCTTCATCATCATCTTCATCTTCATCAGATCCATCACGATCTGATTCATTATCATCTTCATCATCATCGTGATTATGCTCATCACCGTGATTGTTAACTCCTTCGAGATGAATCCGGAGGAAATCACCGTCGTTACGTCGCTCAGGAGGCGGCAACGGCGGCGCATCGTCTTCACGAGCAGCAACCAAAGGCGCGTGATCCTCACGCGCCACCTGAGCAATCAACCTAAGCACCTGCAGAAACTCATTCCCAAAAGCAAGCGGATCATCTCCGTCAACCTCACGCGCCGGAGCGTGAAAGGAAATAACCTCAACGAAGCCGTTTTTGCACTCGAAACAAATGACGTCAGGTTGATCTGGTAGAGTTTCGATAGGGACACGTTTGTTGCAGTGGTGGCACCAGTACTGTAGCTGTTGTTCAGGTGCTGATGACGGTGGAGTTGGTGGTGGTGGTGGCGGTGGTGGCGGCGGTGTGACGGATGAGGCCATGTTTTAGGTGTTCGAAAGTGTGGTTGAGTTGAAACTATGAAATGATGAGATATTTTTTTTATATATTTATGAGAGGTAGTGATTAATTAATGTTATTGATTGCGTTTGATTTATTTTTACTCTTTATTTTGTTTTACGAGTCATGCAGACCCGTGCGTTGCACACGGCTCGTGTCAAGTTTTTTTTGCATGGTGTGTGTATAATGGTCGCTTGCATCGTGATTTTGTTGGATGGGTTATTACCCATACAATTGTAGTGGGGTATTTGAGTTTGACGTGAACGTTTGATTCCTGTATAAAGCTGTCTTTAGATTTGCGGTATCTAAGATGGGCACGTCAATTTAATAGCTATGATTTTGTTAACTGTAACTGGGGGCGTAACGTATTTCGTGACGGTCTACGGTATGTTCCATTTTGAGAATGTTCAGTGCAAATGTGTCGTAGTAACGGTCGTTTGCGGAAAACTCACAAAATAAGTTACCAACTACTCATTAGTAATTGCATCCATTTCATTTTCTACAAATTAGTGCTACACAAAATTTATTATGGTAAACTGATTGCTAGAAATCTTTTCAAAGAAGCAACTATGTATCTTTGGTTAGAGCATCCATAGTGCTTCGGTCGAGCACTCGGTATAGCCTTCTTGACGACACATACACTCAAAGAAAGAGAGGAGTTGGCGTCGTTACAAATAATTTAAATATGAACCCAAAGTTTGTTTGGATGCCATAGATTTGGTAGATTAGTCATAACGTATGTAAAATATCCTAAAGATGAGGCAACATAAATTTGTGAGAATTTTTTTTGCGTTTGTGGTTAACAGTCCAAAAAAAATTCGGTTAGGCCCACTTCATTACCTCAGCCTACTTAACCAATATCACAACTCCTACATCTCATAACCCTAAATTGCTTCACCAAAAAACTTCC
>BQNB010147526.1:979-16425 GCA_026074375.1 Tanacetum coccineum
AGACGACATTACCCCTTAACTAAATACACTTAACAGAAAAAGTTAACGACCATCCAAAATAGGGACGGCCAGCGTTACAAGTTTTAAAATTAGGGACGCCTAGTGTATTTAAAATGAAATAGGGATGAAACGTGATTTTAGAATAAACCATAGGGACGAAACATGTAATTTTTTCTTACTATTATCTTAGATGTTGCTTGGTTAATAGAACTTTCTAGGGATGAGCGGGTATCATTTATATTGTCGAATTAACAAACAAAACAACAAGAATCACAATCTGGACTACTTTAAGGGAATAAAATTTACATTGGATGGATTTTCTTTGTTGCTAGTATGGATCTTTATGCTTAGATGGAGAGGATAATCATTGTGTGAAAACAAATATAACTGATAGAAAGTGAGAGTTTGTTGATATGTAGGGTAATCAAATTTTTTTTTTTTTTTTTTTTTAGAACGGCAACTTTATTAAAAACCACTAGCAAGAAGCTAGAAAATTACAAGGAAATTAAATAAGGATGCTGAATCCAGCTATCCCAACGAAAAGTACATTTACTTCTAGCACTACACCAGTTAAACGAGCGCAAAACTATATCATCGCAAAACTGATCAGGAAGATTCGAACCACATTCTGTTTCGATGTGACATGGCTGTAGGCGTCACCCGGTTAGTTTGTAGATGGTGGAATCAAGCGTGGATCCCTTTTGATTCATATCACTCTTGGTTCGTTTGGTTTAACTCGATTCGGTTGTCAGCCAATTCTAAAGGAGTGTTAGAAGGTGTTTTTTATGTTATGTGGTGGAGCATATGGATCTTCAGAAACCAGTTATTGTTCGCTGCAAAAAAGCCTCGGAAAGATGTTCTTTTCGATGATATAGTTTTGCGCTCGTTTAACTGGTGTAGTGCTAGAAGTAAATGTACTTTTCGTTGGGATAGCTGGATTCAGCATCCTTATTTAATTTCCTTGTAATTTTCTAGCTTCTTGCTAGTGGTTTTTAATAAAGTTGCCGTTCTAAAAAAAAATGTTGGGCTTAAAGGGTGTGTGATTACTCTTCACTAAACATAATAAATCCGATAAACCCAATAACAAACTGAGCAAAAACTTTCTTTCTTTTATTTCGCACGATCTTAATTCACCGGTTGTGAAGTTCTAAACAAGAAGAAAGGAGAAGAAAGGATGTGGCGGGAAAAGCTGTTGTATTTCCTTAAACAGACTTTCAAATATAATTAAGAGAAAAAGAAAAATGTTACACATTGGACCCTATACAATGAAACTTAACAGATTACACCCCTGTACTTTTATACTCCCTCTCAAGTTGAGAGTCGGATGAATCAAAAACTCCCAACTTGGAAAGAAGCTTATTGTGTTGATCCACTGTAACCACTTTGGTAAAAACATCTGCTAGTTGGGATTTTGTGTGAATCTATGAAGGATTTATTTTTCCAGCCTTCATCTGATCTCTGACATAATGACAATGCACTTCTATATGTTTAGTTCTAGCATAAAAAACTGAATTTGCAGCAATATACAGAGCAGCTTGATTATCACAATGCAAATCCACGGGCTCTAAGGAGCAGTTTGTTTTAAGGGTATGGAATACAAGTAATGGAATGATTACCATATCATGATGTTTGGTATATAATGGCCCACCACATTGGGAATGAAAAAATACCAAGAAACATATAGCATCATACCTGGGAAGAGGGACATCTTTCACTCTTATAGTCTTATGACTCTTATCCCATAAATCATCAACTCTCATTTTTTTCTACTTCCTCAACTTCTAAAGTTTATTCATTAGACAAACGATTAATGGAAGATCTGAGTTTCTGTCATAGTTTTCACTGTTCAAATATTCCATCGGAGCAGATTTATAGTTGTAACCGGAGTTGGTTCACCGTCACTTGAGGAGATTCATTACGATGGATCGAAATAATAAATGCTATCGTAGCTGGAGATGATGATTGCCATTTCACATTTTCGTTTTGGGTTTATCTTGTTTTCTTTATTTACAAAATGTTAAATGTGACCCAAAATAAATGTGTTTACCTGATTAGGGATAAAGCCTATAAAACAACGAGCTACTATCATTTCTTCATTATAGATTGAGATCTTCTTCGAACTTGATGCACAAATAGATAGAATAGCAGCAAATAGCATCTTTCTAGCCTGCATATTCGTAGCTAAATTAGTCCAAAGCTCTCTTCTTCTTATCATCATCATGTTGTGCAAGCACGGCTCCAACAGAATCCTAAGTTGTAGACACATAGAGGAGGACGGCCTACGCTATTAGAGGAGAGTTACTGTAAAGACACAACTTCCAACCTGTTGGCTGTAGTTTTAGCTTGTATATGTGAAGAAGAAAAAAACAAGATTTTTTTTTCATAGAATAACTCTTTCTATTGGGAAATAGAGAGGTGGATCACTAGCCGAATCTTCTACTACGGTATCAGTTGGTTAGCGGAACCTTTTTATTGATTCTCGAATCTGTTCATCCACGAGCTACTCTAATTGGGTGTGTATACTAAAAAAAATCATATCTTAGACCTTTCCCTTTGTAATCATTATTTGGAAAATAGATCGCTGTGTTGCATTTACTTTAACCTAAATATATATATCTACTAACTTATTTTGTGTTTAGGATGAAGTATACTCATTTTGTCCTTGTCTCTTTTATTAATAGTTTGAAACAAGAGAATCAGATGAATAAAACGAAGTTGTTTGAATTTTCATGTTAAGAGGATGAAGATAAGTGGATTATAAGGCCATTGAATTCTAAAAATCTCATATCTATTGTTTTTAAACCAAACAACGTTATTGGCAGTGATACCAAAACTTATTCCCATTCTCATTCCACCCCTTAGTCAAATTCATATCCATTGTGATTTCATGCAACAAACCAAACAGCACCTAAATCCTTGATTCCAAGATCTTTGAACAAACTAACAAGCCATGTAACTTCACAACATGTTAAAGCCATAGCCATATATTCTGCTTTTGCTGATGATCTAGACACTACAGCCTGCTTTTTGGATTTACATGAAATAGGATAATCGCCCAAAAAAATACAATAGCCAGTTGTTGATCTCCTAGTCATAGGAAACTAGCCTAGTCTGAATCACAGTATGCTTTCATTTGAACAGCAGAATCATTAGCTAATAGAATGCCTTGACTTGGTAATTTTAGAAGATATCTCAGCAAATGCTTAACATCTTGCATATGAACTAAAGTAGGTGACTACATGAATTGACTCAAAAGCTTACCAGTGTAACATATATCTGGTCTTGTTACTGTTAGATAGATGAGCTTACCAATACTCCTCCTATATATCTCTGGATCTGTCAAAGGAGTACCCACATCAGCTTGTAATTTAAGATTAGGATCCATATGAAGTTTGTAAGGTTTGTTGTTAAGAACACCTCATTCTTTAAGTAACTCTTTTGTATACTTGTGTTGTGATATGAAAATGCCTTGAGATGATTTGCAGACTTCCAACCCTAAGAAATAACTCAAATCACCCAAATCTTTCAAGTGAAAAACAGAACTGAGCTGAGATTTTAGACTGCATATTTGAGCTTCATCATTGCTAATAATTAACAAGTCATCCACATAAACAAGGACAACTGTAAAACTAGCTTTTTTCTTCTTTACAAACAAAGAATAGTCTGTTTTGGACTGAGTATATCCAAAATCTAACAGAGCACTTGACAATTTTGCAAACCATTGCCTAGGTGCTTGTTTCAGACCATATATGGACTTTTTCAACTTACAAACACGACGTTGATCAAGCAATTTTCAGTTGTGACTGACTTACCTTGACCAACATAGCCCAAAGGAGGTTTCATATACACTTCCTCAAACAAATCTCCATGAAGAAAAGCATTTAAAACATCCATTTGACAAGTAAACCAACCTTTGGGCTGCTGCAAGAGCTAACAAAGATCTTACTGTCACCATTTTAGCCACATGATCAAAAGTTTCTTGATAGTCCACCCCATGTTTTTATCTATTACCTTGAACCACCAATCTAGCTTTCTTTCTATCCACTGAACCATTAGCTTTTAGTTTAGTTTTAAAAATCCAATGTGAACCAATGACTTTCTTTCCTGGTGGTAAATTAGTTAACTCCCATGTACCATTCTCTTCCAATGCTCTCAGCACAGCATTCATAGCACCACACCAACCAGGGTCTACAATGGCTTCTTTGAAGTTCATTAGATCCTTTTGAACCAAAAGAGCACTTATAAAATCCTGAAAGTCAGAAACAAGGGGTGTTTAGAATACTAGGTTGGCTTTTAGTGTATGAGTTAAGACAAAGTCTTTGAGTTTAGAAGGTAAAGTTGTAGTTCCTGTGGATTTTCTGGTGCTGGTACATTTTACTATGAAGGTTGAGAATTAGTAGATACAGAAGGTAATTGATGAGTTTGAAGAGTTTCAGGAACATATATAGGAGGTGTTTAGACATTAGGATTAGATTGTGAATTATGAGTCATGTATGTTGGATTGTTTTGCTGTGGTACTGTTGGTTGTGACAGAACCTCATCAAAGTCATTAAAATTTCCAAATTGACAAGCAAAAGTTATAGGTAAAGGAGCCAAGAAATTTTGAATACTGTTAGCTGCAAATGGAAACACAGTTTCAGGAAACACAACATTTCTTGACAAAATAAAGAGTGAGTTAGCAGATTATAAAATTTGTATCCTTTTTAATTGGAAGGATAGCCAAGAAAAATACAGGGTACACCTCTTGGATCAAACTTGTCAGCTGTTCTTGAAGGATTACTCACCAATGCCAAACATCCAAAAACTCTCAGATGATCATACACTGGCTTTTTTATTAAGCAAAATCTCATAAGGAGTAACATTCCCAAATCAGAAGAAGGAAGTCTATTGATTAGATAAGTAGCAGTTGTAACACAATCTCCCCAGAATTTCAGTAGTAGCTTAGAATGAAACCTTAAGGCTCTTGCAGTATCCAAAATGTGCCTATGCTTTCTTTTAACTTTACCATTCTGCTGAGGTCTATCCATACAAGATGTCTGATGCACTATACCCTGACTTAACAAGTATGGTACACATTGTCCTTTAACAAACTCCAAAGCATTATCAGACCTCTCTATCTTAACTTGCTTCTCAATCTGTGTAGACACAAACTTTATAAAGGACTTCAATGCTTCAAATGAGTCTGACTTTTGTTCTAGCAAGTACACCTAAGTCCTTCTACTATAGTCATCAACTATTGTCAAGAAATACCTAAACTTACCATTTGTTTGCACCTTAGTAAAAACTTATCAACATTTTGTAATTTGACCATCCTTTTTTATAGACTCCCCACTAATTAATCATTATGTTCTTTTCAAAAACATACATAAAACTATTGAGATTCAATCTCAATGCATATGGGTAGTCTTCGTAAATTTCTGCCATAGGACAAGATAAACACTTTCGCAAACACTCTTTAGAAATAGAAACATGCAATTCATTAATATGCTTCAACTTTGAATTAGACACATGGCCTAATCTATGATGCCACACAGCATATGAGTTTGAAACATCCTTATTAACAACTGAAAAAGCAAATTTTTTGCATTGTAGATTGCACCAAATTTGTAAAAACACTGTCAACCTTTTCAGAGGGGACATTAACCAGATGATACAATCCAGCCTTCTTCTTACCCAATCCTTTAACCTTCCTTGTTGTCAAGCCCTGAACAACACAGAATTTGGAATAAAAGGAGACTACACATTTACTATCTTCAGACAGTTTGGGCATAGACAAGAGGCTAAACTTAAATTATGGTACAACTAGTACATCTTTAAGCACTAAACCATTTTTCAGTTTTACCTTGCCCATATGTGAAATTACTGAAGTATCACCATTTGGCAATTTTATTTGAGGTTTGAGTTTAAGCAAATATGGGCCATACACAAACTCATCTATTGGTGTCATATGGTCAGATGCACCAGTATCATAGATCCAATCCTTCAATAGTTCAAGCAAATCAATTTGACTATTGAGACAAGCAATACCTGTTGCAAACTGGTGATCAATTTCCTCCTCAGTAGCATTCAAACTACCCATCTGTTGCACACTCTTTAGCAATTGCTCAAATCGTTGAGGAGTAAAACTGATATTATCACTTTCCACATGTGTTGCAGTTCTTGGGACAAACAGATTCCTGCCTTGCACTTGCAATTCATTAATATGCTTCAACTTTAAATCAGACACATGGCCTAATCTATGATGCCATAAAGCATATGAGTTTGAAACATCCTTATTAACAACTGAAAAAGCAAATTTTTGCATTGTAGATTGCACCAAATTTGTAAAAACACTGTCAACCTTTTCAGAGGGGACATTCACCAGATGATACAATCCAGCCTTCTTCTTACCTAATCCTTTAACCTTCCTTGTTGTCAAGCCCTGAACAACACAGAATTTGGGATAAAAGGAGACTACACATTTACTATCTTTAGTCAGTTTGGGCACAGACAAGAGGCTAAACTTAAATTATGGTACAACTAGTACATCTTTAAGCACTAAACTATTTTTCAGTTTTACCTTGCCCATATGTGAAATTACTGAAGTATCACCATTTGGCAATTTTATTTGAAGTTTGAGTTTAAGCAAATATGGGCCATACACAAACTCATCTATTGGTGTCATATGGTCAGATGCACCAGTATCATAGATCCAATCCTTTAATAGTTCAAGCAAATCAATTTGATTATTGAGACAAGCAATACCTGTTGCAAACTGGTGATCAATTTCCTCCTCAGTAGCATACAAACTACCCATCTGTTGCACACTCTTTAGCAATTGCTCAAATTATTGAGGAGTAAAACTGATATTATCACTTTCCACATGTGATGCAGTTCTTGGGACAAACAGATTCCTGCCTTGCACTTGACCAAACTTAACTTGTTTGTTTGCTTGTGAAATTTTAGACTTTGGATGCCATGGAGGATATCCAACCTTTTCCCAACATTTCTTTGGTGGATGCTACTTGAAACCACAAATTGAACACTTGTCTTTCACATTTCTCTTGCTATACAATGTTGTTGACTTAACACTTGGAGCAGATCCAAGCAACATTCTTTGAGATTCTTCTTGCTGAATCAAAGAGCATGCATTTTCAACATTTTGCAAGGGATTAATCATCAAGATCTGACTTCTTTGATGACATTTACTATCTTTTAGTCTGTTTGGGACACTGACAAGAGGCCTAAACTTAAATTATGGTACAACTTAGTACATCTTTAAGCTAAACTTATTTTTCGTTTTACCTTGCCTCATATGTGGAAATTACTGAGAGTATCAACCATTTGGCAATTTTATTTGAAGTGTGAGTTTATGAAATATGGGCCATAACAATCTCATATATGGTGTCATTATGGTCAGATTGCACCTGTATCATAGTTACAATCCTTTATAGTTAATTGCAATCAATTTGATTATTGAGACAACAGCATTACTGTTGCAAACTGGTGACAATTTCTCCCCAAGTAGCATACAAACTACCATCTGTGCACAACGCATTTAGCAATTGCTCAAATTTTTGAGGAGTAAAACTGATATTATCACTTTCCACATGTGTTGCAGTTCTTGGGACAAACAGATTCCTGCCTTGCACTGGACCAACTTACTTTGTTTTGTTTGCTTGTGTAATTTTATGTTTAGACTTTGGATGCCAATGGGAGGTTATCCACACCTTTTCCAAACATTCTCTTTGGTGTGATGCTACTTGAAACCACAATTGAACACTTGTCTTTCTACATTTCTTTTGCTATACATTGTTGTGATTCTTACACTTGGTGAAGTTCCAAGCACATTCTCAAGATTTCTTTTGCTGAATCAAAGAGCATGCATTTTCAACACATGGTAAGGGATTAATCATTCATGATTGAATTATTTGATGGACTTTATTGCTTCTTCTAACCCATTAAGAAACTAAAATAGTCTTTGTTCCTCCTTTTGTTTGTTCAAAGCAGTCAAGAACATAGTAATTTCAGGTGTATTTGTAGTAATAAAAGGCAATGTATTTAGATTATCCAACTCTTCCCAGACACATTTCATTTTTGTATAATACTCACCAACTGAACATCCTGATTGAGTAAGCTCATAAGTATCTTTGTTTAACTTGTACTTTCTTGATCCAGCACTCAAAGAGAACCTCATTTCCAACTGTTGCCAAATCTCACTTATTGTTCCAATGAACATGATTAACCTTGCAATAGATTCACTCACAGACCCTATAATCCAGCAGATCACCATATTGTTACACGTATCCCAAAGTTCAGCAAGATTAGCATCAGTAGCACATCGAATTACAGTCCCTTTGATAAATCTCAACTTGCGTTTAGTAGACAAACTAATTTCAATTGCCCTACGCCAAGCTCTATAGGTTTGAGCCCCAATAAACTTTTCTTGAACAGTTAATGAACTAGGACCATCTGAGGGATGAAGATAGAGAGTATTATGAAAGATTGCAGGTTCTGACATCTTTGTGAATCAAGAATTACACAAATAACAGAGTTTTGTGCGGAAACGATATAAGAACATAGTAATGAATTTACTAGACACACTCTTATAACCGAAATAACGGTTTTGTAACATAAACAACGGCTAGAAAAATGTTACACATTGGACCCTATACAATGAAACTTAACAAATTACACCCCTGTACTTTTACACCGGTACATAGCATATCTAGTTTTACTTGATGATACATGAGTTTTTGGTAGAAAACGATGTCTTAACGCATGCTTAAACAATCTCCACAAAGCATTTCCTAAGATGTTGAAGTGATGTGGTCTTAATAGAGAAGATTATCTTCAATATAGTCCTCAATGTTTTGCATTCAGTAATACCCAAGCTTAATGAAAGTTTGCTTGCTACTGTTGAAAGTAAACTACTTTGTTGTCATCCCGTCACTTATGTCTTATGTAAAGCAGAATTAAGCTAGTTTTTTTTCTTATGTATGATTTTGTAGCGTGTTAGATCTATTGATACTTTTTTTATATTTTAAAAAGGCTTGTCTGATTATCTATTTGTAATGAAAGATTTAAAATGAAAGGGAAAAAAGGTGCTACTGTATTATATCATAGACAATTGTTTTGCGATTTAGACCTAACTCCTACTGGATTAAGATGGAATTGTCCCAACTTTAATATCCTTTTTGTTTACAACCCATTCTTTTTTATCTTCTTCTTTGAAACAACACTAGTGGGAATAAGACTTGCTTGTCTCACATTTAATGAGCATAAAGGTAGGTTTTGAATGGGTGTTTTGAGTACAAGTCAGATTATAAACATACAAATTATTATAAAATGACAAAGGGAGATAAAATTATTTCAGAAAAGGCAAAGAGCCAAAATACCAGCTAGCCCGAGGTGCAAGTGTTTTTTCCATTTAGGCACACTTCAGAAAAAAATCACGAGAAATATCTATATTACATATAAAAGAGATTGGTATCTCTCTCCTCATTAAATGTTTAAGTAATGCAAATTTAAAAGATTATTGTAAAGTCAATTAAATATCACAATTACTTTTAAAAATTTTAAGTAATACATATTATATAACTTATGGCACAAATATTTAGATTTAGGTTTATTTGGATATCATAGTTTTCTTGGATACCGGGGACTCATCCTCACCTTCCATCTTCATCTCATCCAGGGGTATTTTTGTACAATATATATACTTATATTTTCTATAACCACCTCATTTGATACACACACATAATGTGTCTTTTCTCTAGCACGGTCTATTTTTTTCTCTCTCTACATCGATTCACAAAGAATCGATCGATCAACACAAAAAACTAATCGATCGATTTTCAATCGATTATCTTATTTTGAATTGATTATCCCCTTCTTCAGTTGATTAACATCAGGTTCAGATCTATTTTTATTTTAGCTTATTTGATGTGAATAAGCTTATTAATTTATCATCATTTGATTTATGAGCTTATAATTCAGCTTATCTGAACGAATGATCTGATTTAATTGTTGCTAGAGATAAGCTAACTTATTAGGTGATTTATGTAAATAAGTTTATTAATCATCATCATCTGAATTTATTTTGCTGAATTATAAGCTAGCTTATTAGCTTATTTTGATGAATTATAAGCTAGCTTATGAATTAGATGGAAGAGTTAGTGAAATTAGCTGTATTTTAGGTAGTTTTTGATCCTGAATAATTATTATTTAGGCATTTGTATTGAATTTAAGTTATTGATATACGTCTGTATCTAAGTGGTTTTAACTTATTAGTTAGCAATAAGCAGTTTTGAGTTGATATGAAATATATCATATGTGATTTTAGCTTGGGTTAATGTGTTTATAATCGAGGCTCTTTTGTTTGATATATCATATATGATATCACATGTTATATTTGCATTTTGTCATGAAAACTATACTAATTTTTTTCATTTTATTAATTCAGAGTTGTTGTTCAAGAATTTTTTTGGTCAAGACGAAGAGGGACTTGATCAAGAAGAGAGGTGGTTTCAAGAATAAGATGGACTTTGTTTGATGCTAGGAAATCATTATATGGATTTTAATTTATTTTGTTTCATTACAATTCAATATGTGATATTTCGAAAAGTAATTCTGTTTAATGTTTGAGTTTTTATGGGACAAACTTGTTAGAAATTATTTTTTACTTGATTTTGGTTGATTTGGATCTTACATGAATGTGAATCTATTATATATCAGATGTGATATTTGTATTTTACAAGTTAGTAGCAAACTATCATATGTGATTTCTTTCAAAAATCACATATGATTTAACATGATCATCACTAATTTATCAAACCATCATACTTGATGTTTAAAAAATGATAACATGTTTTCTATTCTAATGCTTTTATTTACAAGTGATTATGAATGTGTGCAATAAAACTTAAACAAAATAGACATAATATCGAAAATCACATCCGCAAATGTTTCGCCATTTTCATTTCAGCATAAAACATCATGACATAATACCAAGAAAGTTAAACCATTTTAGCAAGACATTGTACCAGTTTCCAATGGTTTACAAAATCGTCCGTAGACGTCAAAACTCCATACGGAGATTACAAGAAAAAAATGGAGAATACATTTTGAACGTGAAATGAAAATTCATGAGCTTCTTCATTGAGCTTCTTGGGCCTTTGGATGCTTGTGATGTTCAAGATGCCTTGAAAACAGCCTTCTCTACACAAATAAGAAGATTTGATTCAATTTTCAAGCACATAATCATATATGATATATTATAATGGTAAAGAAGTTAACTTTCAAGCAGATTATCATATATGATATTATACACACAACTAACTTTTCAAACAATAATATCAACAAAATCTCCATAAACGGTTGAAACCTAACTTATATCATATATGATATAGTATATAAGTTTTTGCAATTTTTTCAGGCAACTTATCATATGTGATTTTTCACTAACACGTCATCATCAACATATTTTCTTCATAAACATCAACATACTCGATCTAAAGCTTACTTATCACTATAACATCACCAAATATCAAAATATCATCAAAATATCTTCATTATAAACTGTATAAACACAATAACTTGAACAAAAATCACAATATGTTTATCACAAACAATATAAACAGTAGGCTTCATCATTTATGCATAAATAACATTAAAATATGCAAATAAAGTGTTTTACACTTGAATTATTGATGTTTAGCTTGTATATTAGCTTTTTTTTACTCGAAGCTTCATCTATAAGCTTAATCGTTAAGATTTGTTCTTCAACAACATCATCGACATCTTTTTCTTCCATTATTCGATGCGATTTGTAAATGATTATTGATGATGTCTGTGTTTTAGTGTGTGTTTTTATCGGTGCAAAGAGTGTGTGTTGTGTGTGTTTTTAGTGTGTGTTTTGGAGAGAGAAAAAAAGTAGATTTGAGAATAGGAAGGGATGTGATGATTAAAGAATGGTAGGTGTGAGGTAAAATGACTCAGATGCCTCTCTGCTTTTTTTATGAATTTTTTTTAATTAATAAGAGTGTATTTAATCTCACCCCTTGATTGTTTTTAAATGGATGGCTGAGATGTGTCCCCCAGTATCCAAGAAAATGATGGTTTCCAATATAACCTCCCCCTTAATATTTAATACACTCATAAACTTAATTTTAATTAATACATTTTATAAAGCATGTCTTATACTAATTAAAGTATTAAACACCTTAATTAATGTTATATTCAAAATACTCAAAAATAAAAAATATATGTTATTATACATATTGTACAATGTTATAAAACACACAAAACTTGATAGAATTTATATGCTAACAAGTTGATGGTACATATGGTTTTAAAAACCGGACCCGATCAACAGCCTTAACCGGAAACTGGAGTCGCCACCGATTCGGCTAGCAAATAAAAGCCGTCCGAAAACTAAACGGAGATAACCGAGTGGAACCGGTATAAACGGGTGAACCGGGTTGGACTAAGATCCTCTTTTTATTATTCCCCGGTTAATAAGTATATCATTTTTTATTTTGATGACGCCTAAACTTTAATCACGGGGTATCCGCCGCCGCAATGCGCGGGTACCCTGCTAGTTTACTATTAACACATTTTTATATACTATATTTAGATCAATATTAACACTAGTAACTATTAACACATATATACTATCAAAAAATGTTTATTGTCCAATTATTGTATCTTCTACGTCCACTCGTCCAGATGTTAAAGATCATGATCAGAGTATATACAGAAAGTGAGACAAAATATTAATGTAAACCAACTATATAAGAAACGCATATTGGATTGTGAGAAACCGATCCAATCTACCTATCCTAAGCGATTATAAAGTTGTAGAAAATGACTAAATATCATTGATGACGTATAATAGGTTTATCAGGCCTCTGGGCCTGAACCATATTAACTTAATAGGCTCTAGATCCAACTAAAAGCAACCTAAAAATGATGGGTCAAGATTAGAGGTGGCAAATCTTGCCCATTTGGTAATTCATGGGCTCTTTTTGGCACCGTTTTAAAAGTTATGGGGCACTTTTTGCCCATAAAATTATTATTGATGAGCGCTTATAGGCACATGTAAAATACCAAATGGGCGCTTATGGGCACATTTAAAACACTAAATGAACGCTTATGGGCACATGTAAAACACTAAATGGGCTACCCGGCGAGTCTTCTTTATTTAATAGTTGTTTTTGCCCGTCACTTTTCAGCTTTCAAACACGTATTATTATCTTTGATTTATGATTTCGTCCGTTTTTTACGATTTCGTCAGTTTTTTTACGATTTTGTCAGTTTTTTTTAAGATTTCGTCAATTTTTACGTTTTCGTCCGTTTTTTTACCATTTCGTCAGTTTTTTTACGTTTTCAGCCAGTTATTACGATTTCGTCAGTTTTGTTACGATTTCGTTAGTTTTTTTACAACTTCGTTAGTTTTTTTCCGTTTTCGTCCGTTTTTTTACGATTCCGGTCGTTTTTTTACAATTTCGTCAATTTTTTTACGTTTTCATCCGTTTTTTTACAATTTCGCTCGTTTTTTTACGATTTCGTCAGTTTTTTACGATTTCGTAAGTTTTTTTACGTTTCCGGCAGTTTTTTTTACGATTTTGTCAGCTTTTTTACGATTTCGTCCGTTTTTTAAAGATTTCGTCTTTTTTTTTACGATTTCGTCAATTTTTTTTACGTTTTCGTCAGTTTTTTTAAGTTTTCGTCAGTTTTTTTACGTTTTCGTCAGTTTTTTACGATTTCGTCAGTTTTTTTACGTTTCCGACAATTTTTTAAATGTTTTCGTCTGTTTTTTACGATTCTGTCCGTTTTTTTACGATTTCGTCAGTTTTTTTACGATTTCGTCAGTTTTTTTACGTTTTCGTCAATTTTTTTACGTTTTCATCCGTTTGTTTACAATTTCGCTCGTTTTTTTACGATTTCGTCAGTTTTTTACGATTTCGTCAGTTTTTTTACGATTTCGTCAGTTTTTTTACGTTTTCGATAGCTTTTTTACGATTTCGTCCGTTTTTTAAAGATTTCGTCTTTTTTTTACGATTTCGTCAATTTTTTTACGTTTTCGTTAGTTTTTTTACGTTTTCGTCCGTTTTTTACTATTCCGCCTGTTTTTTACGATTTCGTCAGTTTTTTTATGCTTTCGTCAGTTTTTTTACGATTTCGTTAGTTATTTTACGTTTTTGCTCGTTTTTTACGTTTTCATCCATTTTTTTTACGTTTTGTCGTTTTTAACGATTTTGTATGGTTTTAATGATTTCGTCTGGTTTTCTTAACGTAAAAAACTGACGAAATCGTAAAAAAACGGACGAAAACGTAAAAAAATGACGAAATCTAAAAAAGGCGAAATAGTAAAAAAAAAAACAAAAGAAATCATGAAAAACGGATGAACACGTAAAAAAACGGGCGAAATCGTACAAAACGGATGAACACGTAAAAAAACAAACGAAAACGTAAAAAAACAAACGAAAACGTAAAAAAACAGACGTAAAAGTAAAAAAACAGACGAAAACGTAACAAAACTGACGAAATCGTAAAAAACGAGTGAAATCGTAAAAAAACTGACGAAATCGTAAAAAAACGGACAAAAACGTAACAAAACTGACGAAATCGTAAAAAACATACGAAATCGTAAAAAACGGACGAAATCAAAAAAAACCGGACGAAATCGTAACGAAACTGACGAAATCGTAACAAAACGGACGAAATCGTAACAAAACTGACGAAATCGTAAAAAAAACGAACGAAATCGTAAAAAAAACGGACGAAATCGTATGAAAACGGACGAAATCGTAACAAAACTGACGAAATCGTAACAAAACGAGTTAAATCGTAAAAAACGGACGAAAACGTAAAAAAACGGTCGAAAACGTAAAAAAACGGACGAAAACGTAAAAAAACGGACGAAAACGTAAAAGAACTGACGAAATCGTAAAAAAACGGACGAAAACGTAACAAAACTGACGAAATCGTAAAAAACGTACGAAATCGTAAAAAACGTCCGAAATCGTAAAAAAACAGACGAAATCGTAACAAAACTAACGAAATCATAACAAAACGGACGAAATCGTAACAAAACTGATGAAATCGTAAAAAAACGGACGAAATCGTAAAAAAAGGGACGAAATCGTAACAAAATTGACGAAATCGTAAAAAAAAGACGAAAACTTAAAAAACGGACGATAACGTTAAAAAACTGACGAAATCGTAAAAATCTGACGAAATCGTAAAAAAACAGACGAAATCGTTAAAAAATGGCTAAATCGTAAAAAACCGGCGAAAACGTAAAAAGAATTAAATAAATAAGATTCGCCCAAAAGCCCATTTATCCGATAAGTGCCCGTTTGGCCCGTGCCCGTTTTAGCTCGTGCCTTTTTTGGCCCGTGCCCGTTTTAGCCCGTGCCCGTTTTAGCCTGTTGCCCGTTTTGCCCGGTGCCCGTGCCCGC
>BQNB010147527.1:0-12186 GCA_026074375.1 Tanacetum coccineum
TACTTCACAGTTTGCGAAGCTGTTAAGAAGATTGTCTTATATAGGTGGTTTTGCTTTCTTCAAACAACCTATGTAATGTATGGTGGTGATGCTAGTATTATTGTAATAGCACATGAATGCACATATACAAAATGACAATCATCGTATTATTCAAAACCTTTACTGGTTGTGAGTTTTGAAACACGTATTCTCAAAGTTTACTCAGATGACAACTTAGTTGTTAATGTCTTGTACCAAACATGTTTATCATGCTAGGAACATTGAACTTTGACCTGCTAGTAGTCTCATGTATATCTGTTTTTAGTATTTGGATAATGGAACATTAAGCAGTTGTATTAAGCAATGAATTGATATACCTGGTATGATCATCTTCATTTATACAATTGTGTTCTATATTAGCATGTTTAAATCCATGAATAATTTATTTATTCTAAATTGTCCATTGTCAGTTAATGATATGAGAGCATGTTGGGAATTATATTTGAGTTGATAAGACAAAACATATGAAAGATGAAGGACTTAAAAGGCAAAGGAGGAATTCTTTAAAAGATGGAAGATTTTGAAGATTCTGAAGATAAACTTAAATGATTAAAAGATTTATTAATATCTTTATTTGTTCTTATCCTTTGTAAACCTAATATCTCTATTATATAAAGAGATATAGGTCGTATTGTTTTAGGTGTGTCAAGATGTAAAACACAAAAAAGTATGTGTGTCTAGGCGTCAAGTCCTCTAAGTGGACGCCTAGGGTTTGTGTGTTTCAGCCTCAAGGATCTTTGATTCCTTGTTATACTTTAGATAACACGTTCTAGAATTGATCATCTAGAACTGGGGCTTGTAGTAGTCATTGTAGAGAAGATAATGATGAAACCTTGTTAGAGTAACATTGATTTTTATGTGTTTATTCCGTTGTGCATATGTTTATGTTCAATGTTATTATATCCTAGATGGCTTAAACGGTCCTAGAAGATTATCAACATTTCTTTAATCTTCACAATTGGTATCTGAGCCACGGGGCTCTTAATCTAGGGTTTGGTACAAGGTTTTATTCGTGCTTTATTTTCTGTTTTTCAATAATAGGCGAATTCGAAAAAGCTAGGGTTTGTCACCAAACCCTAATACGGAAAACAGAATATAAGGTTTATGTTTATTGCTGTTAAAGTTACGACAAGGTTTTGAAGACACATGGTGTTTTGTATTTGGTTCGTGGACAAGAATGGTACAACAGGTGTTGATATTCGCTGCAAAGATTTAGGGTTTTCTAAAAACCTTAACAGGTTGCCGTCAAAGATTTATGCTAATGTCATTGATGCATATGATCAAAGGGGACTTTGGTCTGAAGCTGAGTACGTGTTTGGTTGTGAAAGAGAAAAAGATGTTACATAATATAATGTCATGATCAAAGCATATGGTATTGTAAAGCTTTATGATAAAGTGATTTTTCTGTTCAAAGGTATGAAAAGTCAAGGGATTTCATATTAATGTTGCTGAAGATTCGAGTATGCTTGTTAATAATGCTCGTCTAAAGATATGTTAATACTGTTCCATAACAAGTTTGTACTGCCCATTGAAACTTAGTACTGCCAGGTTGTTTCGAGTACAAGATAATACTGTTAAGGTTAATACTGCTAGAACATGGTTAGTATTGCCAATGTATTCTTTATGCTGCCAGGTGTGGTTCGTGTGGTTGTACTGCCAGTAGTGGTCATATGGAATTAATCCTGCTACTTGATTGTTAGTACTACTAGTATTGGGCTCAAAAAGTTTATACTGCTAGTTAAAGGTTAGTACTACTCGTTGAAAGTTTGTATTGTTGGTTTATTGTTTGTACTGCTAGCTTTGATCGATATTGGATGACACACACTTTTTGGATCTCGGACAAAACAGAAGTACAAGTTTGTTGGGTGTTTACTGTTTGGATTTTGGTTTTGATTTACATATTCTTAACAGATTTAATGGCTCGTATTTTGGATTATTTGTTCAAATTGGGTACGAAGAAGATTAATTATCACATATTTGAAGTTGAAGTGGAGTTTTTCAAATGCGTGTTCTTATCATATCTTAAAGTGGGTGTTACACTTTGAAGATAACTTGTTCGTGCTTAGAAATGATGTGATGAAGACTTGTTAAAATCTAGCAAAGGTGTGTGATTTTTCTTATGGTGCTCAATGCTCACATTTGCTATCACTTTGGTTATGTGTCTCATAGAAGATGAAGGATTTTGTCAAGAGGTTGCGATATACTTATACTTTGGTCTTGGTATGAGTTTGGAGTTACGTGGATAGTACAAGATATAAGACACAAGTTTGGGTTGTTCTACTTCAGCATCAAGTTCGTTATACTTAGTTTTCTTCATCAGTACTCATTACATAGAGCCTACATTCAAGAAATGGTTAACATATGGGTTTCAGGGGAAGCTTATTGACAAAATGTTTAACCATTTACAAGTGACATTGAGGTGAAGGTTTTTACTACTACTAGTCATTATTACTACTGCTAGTTTAAGTTTCTACTGCTCAAGTTCATTTATCTTAAGGCGAGTCATGGAGGGTAATTTGAGTTGTTGGAAGGATGTATTAGAAGTGTGATAGTGGTTTGTGGTTGTCGAAATCAAAGTTGCATACTTTAGTCCCCTATTTGATTATGACAAAAAGAGGAAGAAGATTTACAAAGAAGATGTGCAACTTATAGATCCTTGGTGGAATTGCATGGATCATTATTCTTTCATATATATATTAGCTTCAAGGGAAGTTCGTGCTTATTTTGGTTTTGTCATTATTAACTAGGGGAAGATTGTTGGGAATTATATTTGAGTTGATAAGACAAAACATATGAAAGATGAAGGACTTAAAAGGCAAAGGAGGAATTCTTTAAAAGATGGAAGATTTTGAAGATTCTGAAGATAAACTTAAATGATTAAAAGATTTATTAATATCTTTATTTGTTCTTATCCTTTGTAAACCTAATATCTCTATTATATAAAGAGATATAGGTCGTATTGTTTTAGGTGTGTCAAGATATAAAACACAGAAAAGTGTGTGCATGTGTCTAGGCGTCAAGTCCTCTAAGTGGACGCCTAGGGTTTGTGTGTTTCAGCCTCAAGGATCTTTGATTCCTTGTTATAGTTTAGATAACACGTTCTAGAATTGATCATCTAGAATTGGGGCTTGTAGTAGTCATTGTAGAGAAGATAATGATGAAACCTTGTTAGAGTAACATTGATTTTTATGTGTTATTCCGTTGTGCATATGTTTATGTTCAATGTTATTATATCCTAGATGGCTTAAATGGTCCTAGAAGATTATCAACATTTCTTTAATCTTCACAGAGCATCATTGAATTAAGGCAAATGTGAGTGTTTTGGCCATATTCATACAGTATGAATATTAAAGGATGATACCGCCAAACTCATATGTTGTTCATTGGATAAACATTTTACTGACCCAACCTACGAGTATTCACTACATGGATCGGCGTCAATAGTGAATCTCACAAATGGTTATGTCTCTCATCCTCATACTTGAGATGCAAGTAGGTTTTGTGTGTGTGGAATGTCAATCTTTGATATGGTTCAACGTTGACCTGCTGAAGGCTGCTATAAAGGCCAATTGCATGAGGGATATGAAACACATAACGGACACGTGCAGTCAAAATAGGATTTGTTTCTTCAAATGTTATGGAGTAAGATACTACTAGGCCCCTCAATGATTTAAACAGATGTATGTGTGGCCGCACCCAAATATAATTAAGATGATACTTGATTGATTTGGTAATCTAGTTTAATGTCTATATCAAGAAGCAGAATTGTTAAACATTAGAATGACTAATAATCCATGTCAGATGTTCAACATAGTATCTATAACAAAAGGATGATTAATACCTAAACCATTTAAATGAGATGTTTAAGAAACTATCCTCATATGTCTCTGAGGGCATTGGCGTGTTGCTAGACGCTAACCTTTGCTTGTATAATTACTTGATTATTATGACGTGCACAAGTGGGAGCTGTTGGAGTATGCTCGTGTCATAATAACTAATTATATGGCTAGACACATGTGATCCTATAGGTCACACACATATACACTAAGGTACCATTTTATATATCGTGTTTATTGTATTTACAGAATATAAATAACCTACGTAACTCGAGATCAATATTGGGCTTCTAATAAATAAGTAGTGTACTATATTTATTGGACTTGAAAAGTTTAAGAAAGACCACAAACACCCATATGGGTGGCCGGCCTATAGAGAAGGAAAAAGGGATGAGATCAAACTATTTATGGTTAATGAATTAGTGATAACATCACATTAATTTGATTGATTTTGATTGACCAAATTAGAGATATTCTCTTCTCTATTCTCTCTATAAAAACACGGCACATAAACACATACACTTATGTGTTTTTGTTTTTCTTGATCCAACTTTTATATCTTGTCCATTCAAAAGTATTTTACAAAGCTACGAGGTTAAGACTAGCATCTATTTGGTATACAAGGAAGTGTAGTGTGGATACATCATAGAGGTGATCTCCAATGGTCAATTGGTTTCATTAAAAGTGTTGTGTTAAGGTGAAGGTCACCATTTGATTCTACCGATCACGCTACAAAGGTACTACTTTTCTTGTTTTAACTTTGATTGATCATATGACTTTATGGATTCGTTGATAGGTGCTTGTTCCGCTGCGTTTAATATTTGTTTATATGATAATCATTTGTTTCAGTACCTATACATTTGTGACCAGGAAAGTACTTTTCATCACAGTAAAAACACATATGATTTGCCCTTTTATCTTCTAACTCCTTTTGAGTTAATCTCTTCTTAAAAGGAACTGTCTTATTTATAGAACTAGTGTTTGGCATAACTACATTAGAACTACTAGTTTTCTGGTAACCGGTCAGTGGCTTAATTAAAATTGATGCGTATTTTCTTTTAAATATTTATTTACCAAGTTTTAAATTTATAAAACTCGTTTCACCTTACAAACACACTAACGGACATAAACCCAATCGTGAGTAGTGTAGTTATGGTAAATCCGAGATCGTCCCAAGAGCTAAAGGGAGGTCTAAATATGAATTTAAATGGTTATCACGTTTAAAATATGTTTGAATAATTAAATTGTAAGAGAACATATGAGAAGAATGAAACTGGTTTTATCAATCAAAGGAAATGGTATAGTGGAAGGCTACTCAGAAGATGAACCCATTTAACTTAATTAAATATCTTAGGATTAATTATCTTGATCTCAAGTGTAATGTCTAATTCATGTTTTATTAGTGGTTTCTAAAGTCGATAGACTTGAATGGGTATATTTAGTCTATCCTATACTCCCTGCGATTCCGAATCAGTCCAAATCGGATAGGAGATAGGTTATCCAGGTTGTAGTGATTAATCCCAACTATTCCCAAAACTTATCTAATAACCTATACAGATTATTAACCCCCTCTGAAAGAGTTCCTGTGCTTTTTAAGTATATTGAGTGATAAGTGCGGTGACCGGTTAGTTCCTACACTAGGGGTCGGAGTCATAGATCCTCCCTAGTACCCGATGGATCCCATATTGACTAGATAATCTAATAAAGGGGCAAGCAAGGTCCAAACCACCCGTACTACCAAAACCTAGGATTACACGATAGTCAAGGAATATCTAACGAAACAATAGTCAGACAAAGAGATCAAAAATAATTAACCAAAAAATAATGAATAAATTAAACGACAAGAGCAAAATTAAACACAATAAATATCAAGTATCAACAAATTAAGCCGAGACCAAATAAATTATTAAAAATAATTAATTGAAATCAAACTGTAATTGTTGAGGAATCATGTACAAATCATGCTGAACCAAGCAGGCAAGTACCCTGCTCTTTCTTTTCCTTTGTCTTCTTTCGTCGGCAAGTAAATAACACCACCGAATGAATTGATTTCTTTTTGATGATTCAGAATGTCCACTTTGATTAGTATTTATACTAATATAATACTTTGAGTCATGTACGAGTTTAGCCCCTGGAGTTTGGGGTGTAAAGTAGAACATAATAATATTTTGAAAATTTTTCGTCCCTGTGATGACTCATGCTTTATGGCGTAACCACCGATTACGTTACGCCGTAAACTTCTTGACGCGGCATTTCATCTTGAAGTGATAAAATTAGTTATCGCGTAACCATATTACACATTACGCCGTAACTCTTTAAGCAGCAACAATATAATTTCCATAATAATAAATTACGGCGTAACTATATGGGACGTTACGCCATAAAGCCTCGTCAACACCGAATCTTCATATTAAATAAATAATTGTCTTCAAAGCTTCCAAATCTTAGTGATAAATAACTGATTACGACGCAACCTAAAAACGTTTACGCCATAATCTCTTCGTCAGCAACGTTACGACGTAACCAATATGTCAGTTACGCCGTAACACATGAATAATGCGGATTTTGATATAAAAAGCCGTTTTTCCGCATCGTTTTCATTCCATTGCCCAAATTACCTAAAATACAAAATATTAACAAATTAAGTACCAAAACGATATAAAGCAATGCAATAAACGTGAGAATTTGATATGAAAAAGTATTAAATATTTGATGTTATCAAATATCCCCCCACTTAACTTCTACTTGCCCTCAAGTAGAACCTTTTTAAATAATTTTCAAAAAAATATCTCCCTAGTTATCCAAGAAGATCTGAAGTTAAAAATTACCTATGCTAGAAAATTCTAAACCGAGCACCTCACGAAAGGAAAAACGAATCACACTCATACTCTCACTAATCTAGGTGTTTCATTTTTGGTGATCGCTCAACTGCTCAGTCATGGCGAGTATTCTATCATAAGCTTGGCCAGGATACTAAGCTTCACCACTAGAGTCTAAACGCAACTGTTCAAAAAGGCAAATGGGTTGACACAACACAAAGGCTTACAGGGTTTTGATCATTCAAACAATCTTTCACCCAAAGTACCACACTAACAAGGTGGCTGAATTACACATACATGGCCGTAACGACGAAATAGATATGCGTGATTCGATCTCATCCTCATTCGTGTTTAACAACGGGTTAGGACGAAGAATAATATAGGGTAGGATAAAGACATGGGATGCACATTTAATTGTTGTTAAATAAAAACACAAAACAAATAGTTTCCTAAGTCCATAATCTCCCCGTCACTGGTCGCATTCAAATCCCATAAGGTAAAAACGAGGGTCAAGAGTCAAGGGGTCTTCACAATACACGAGTTAATGCGTATGAAATGTAGTGTGATGCATTAACTCGGCCTTCATCATCAATGATTATGTGCTAAAAAAATTTGAAAATTTAGGCCAAAATAGCACATAATCTCACCAAATACCTCATTTCTATCTCCCTTCCCCCCACTTGAGTTGTACAATGCCCTCATTGTACAAATAGACTTATAATAGAAAGGAGAGATAGAACTACCCGTGAAAGACGGAATCATCGCCAGCTGGACAAGGCGGAAATACTATCACTATACGACATATAAGCTGACTAATAAACACTTGCTTGCATGCTCTTTATTCTCTTTTTTTGATGCAAGACAAGGATACAATAAATCACAATACAGACACATATATACATGAGCGTCCCCCCACTTGAGATCAACTGTCTTCAAAACCCGTCTTTTCTTCAAATACCCTCTATCCTAACCCGCAACTTCCACCAGTGAAACCCAAAATTAACCAGCAACTCCCCGATCATGGACTAAGAAACTACAGGGTAGGCTAAGGCGATAGGTGTAACGAAACAACATATATTGGGTTACAAAATGAAAGGAAAGGCTCAACAGGTTGTACTAGGGGTATCTTGCACTAAAGATGAGTGCAACAAGGGGTTTAACAGGGGGATTGACTAATCAGTGTGAAAAGTCAATATACACAAACATAACATGGATGGGCTATTTGGGGTTAATCCTAAAATTTCCTTTTATCACAGCTACACCAATTACACTAGGTGCAATGCTCATTATTGTGGTCTCGAAAAGATATACCAGGCCAAGTTCTAAAGTCTACTACAGCCACCGACACACTCATTTTTATTGGATTTATGTATAAGGGGAAAACGGAAAGGCTTATCCTCACACAATTGAATTATAAGGTAGGTGTGCTCAGTATAGTCTTAACTAGTTAAGTAATGAAAAATATGTCAAAATTTTATTAATGAAACATTTTTCAAAATAAACTAGAAAAATAAAGGCAAGTATAATCAAATAGGTGTTTATTTCTAATCCCTTCCCCCCACTTGAGTCAAACATAAGCATATAAAATTTAAATAGGAAGGGTTAGAAATGGAATGGATTACTCCCCTGGATTTGCTCGATGATATGAAGAGACAGCATGCTCTAAGCAATGCTCTAAGTCTTCTTCTTAGAGCAACATCCATCATCACAGGAAACTTTTTCATCATTCGAATAGCATCTAACTAGTCCGGTGTGCGATGCTTCCTCGCAGCTTGTTTAGTATCCAAGCACCACCAAATGTGCACAACCTGTATGGTTGCAAGAAAGACTAATACCAAAAGCATAAATCCGGATAAAAGCATAATAGCACGAAATGTATAGGATAATGATACAAGAAATACAATCCTAACTCACTTTCGTAGGAATCACGGTTGCATTTAGCGTATGCAACAAGCCTTTTAAACCACTTGGTGGCCCAAGTGGACGAGTGAAGTCTCGTGAGGGTTTCCAGAGAACATACCCACAAAGTTCATTTACCAATATACACGGTTTTGTAAAATTTCAAACAATTTAATGGTTTTCAGGAAGGGATTACGGCGTAACCATGGACTGGGTTACGCCGTAATTATGTGGATGACATTTTGAAAATTTTGGATTAAGTTCAGTTACGGCGTAATCATGGAAAAGATTACGCCGTAATCCAAATGATTACGACGTAACTGTGTTGGTTACGCCGTAATTGCTGCAACAGTAGCAACATTACCACATAATTACGAGTCAAGGTGACCTCGAATTCCATCCCTTTGCTGTTAGACCCCTGCAAAACCAAGTAAGGAACATACAAACCAACTAATATGCAAAAATTGAAATGAAATAAGACAAAACATAAATTAAAAGATAGGCATGGGGTGCCTCCCACGAAGCGCTTGTTTTTGTTTGAGTCTCTAGCTTGACTCCACCCTTATTTACTAGGTAATCGGGTGTCCATCCCCTCACTTGGGATCAAGTGTGGGTGGAAGTAGCAATAGACACCCTTAGGGTGTAAGTATGCTACAGGATAGGGAAATAATGAATAGAAAGCATACCTTCCAAGAGATATAATGTCCCTATCTACCTTACATGGTTTAGATGTTTTGAACACTTCATATAAGGGACTCATTAGTTGAGTATAATAGAAAGGCTCGGTATTAATGATAACTGAATGCACCTGAATTTTCATAAAATTTGGCTGAGGTTCCTTAGCTAGAAGTCTTTCAAGCTCTTCTAAATCCTTAGTAGGATTAAAATCAGCCTCCTCGTCAACCATGGTTACATTCAAGATCTCGTCTCCGAATTCTTCCAAAAGTTCGTCCAAAATTGATTTAGTAGCCGGTGCTACATAATCATCATTAGGTGGTGTGGTGTGAATGGGTTCTGGGATCAAAGGTTGTACTATTTCGTCTATTTCATCAGGGACGTTAAAAAATTTCCTAATCCGTTCTACGTCCTCGACCGTAATATCCCACATATCAAAAGTATCCCCATCATCACCATCTTCCTCCTGATCCTCCTCTGAATCATCATCCTGTTCCCAAATACTATCCTGAACTATATCATGCCCCATTCGCTTCATGTTTTCAGCTCCTGTTCTAAATAAGTCATCCAAGATTTTATCAAAGTCGGAATCCTTCTTACTAGTGTTAGGTGTGTGTGGTGGTTGAGTGAAAAATAGGGAGGGGGTGAAACCATAGGAGTGATTACTGAGTTGATTCATTCCTAGGCCTTGTTTAGCAACGTATTGATGTAATTTGCTTAGTATATTTTTCATTGTCTACATCAGTTGATGAGGTCGTCCCAAGAGCTAAAGGGCGGTCTAAATATGAGTTTAAATGGTTGTCGCGTTTAAAAGATGTTTGAATAATTAAATTGTAAGAGAACAGATGAGAAGAATGAAACTGGTTTTATCAATCAAAGGAAATGGTATAGTGGAAGGCTACTAAGAAGATAAACCCATTTAACTTAATTAAATATCCTAGGATTAATTATCTTGATCTCAAGTGCAATGTCTAATTCATGTTTTATTAGTGGTTTCTAAAGTTGATAGACTTGAATGGGTATATTTAGTCTATCCTATACTCCCTGCGATTCCGAATCAGTCCAAATCGGATAGGAGGTTGGTTATCCAGGTTGCAGTGATTAATCCTAACTATTCCAAAAACTTATCTAATAACCAATACAGATTATTAACCCCCTATGAAAGAGTTCCTGTGCTTTTTAAGTATATTGAGTGATAAGTGCGGTGACCGGTTAGTTCCTACACTAGGGGTCAGAGTCATAGATCCTCCCTAGTACCCGATGGATCCCATATTGACTGGATAATCTAATAATGGGGCAAGCAAGGTCCAAACCACCCGTACTACTAAAACCTAGGGTTACACGATAGTCAAAGAATATCTAACGAAACAATAGTCAGACAAAGAGATCAAAAATAATTAACCAAGGAATAATTAATAAATTAAACGACAAGAGCAAAATTAAACATAATAAATATCAAGTATCAACAAATTAAGCCGAGACCAAATAAATTATTAAAAATAATTAATTGAAATCAAACTGTAATTGTTGAGGAATCATGTACAAATCATGCTGAAATAATGCTCCCGATCTTCTAGTTGGATCCGGTGGCGAACCCCGAAAAGGCTCGCCCTATACCCGAACCAAGCAGGCAAGTACCCTGCTCCTTCTTTTCCTTTGTCTTCTTTCGTCGGCAAGTAAATAACACCACCGAATGAATTGAATTCTTTTTTATGATTCAGAATGTCCACCTTGATTAGTATTTATACTAATATAATACTTTGAGTCATGTAAGAGTTTAGCCCATGGAGTTTAGGGGTAAAGTAAAACATAATAATATTTTTAACATTTTTCGTCCGTGTTGTGACTCATACTTTACGGCGTAACCACCGATTACGTTACGCTGTAAACTTCTTGACGCGGCATTCCATCTTTAAGTGATAAAATTAGTTACGGCGTAACCATATCACACGTTACGCTGTAACTCTTTAAGCAACAACAATATAATTTTCATAATAATAAATTACGGCGTAACTATATGGGATGTTACGCGTAAAGCATCGTCAGCACCGAATCTTCGTATTAAATTAATGATTGTCTTCAAAGCTTCACAATCTTAGTGATAAATAACTGATTACGGCGCAACCCAAAGACGTTTACGCCGTAATCTCTTCGTCAGCAATGTTACGGTGTAACCAATATGTCAGTTACGCCGTAACACATGAATAATGCGGATTTTGATATAAAAAGCCCTTTTTCCGCATCTTTTCTGTTCCATTGCCCAAATTAGCTAAAATACAAAATATTAACGAATTAAGTACTAAAACAATATAAAGAAATGCAATAAACGTGGAAATTTGATATGAAAAAGTATTAAATATTTGATGTTATGAAACACATTAGAAACTGGTTTAGGAGTAGGAAGAACAGGACCATACCTTGATTTCATAGCCACAATTGTCTGTGCTTGCATTTTGCCAAGTAATACACATCATTAAGAATGTATGTAACCTTTGCCCTTTTTGTGTTCTGAATATTTCATTTATAGTCCTTTGACTATTTGACTTTTGTCAGTTTATTCAGATTTTGTACCGTGTTGACGGTGGTGATTTTGTTAAGTATTATGACGATTTATGGTTTATTGTGATTAATAATCACTTTTGGAATGTATTATTGTGTTATTTGTATTCTGGGTGGTTTGACCTGTGAATTTTGAGAAATGCCAAAAAATGAGTCTGACACGTCCGTTAATGTCCAAATAAGTTTTGAAGGGTTTAAAGTGTAGATATGTCATTTAAATACTCTAGGTTAATGGAAAAGTATCTTTAAGGTGAATAAAAATGCTAATTAACTTTGGGGTAAATTTTATGGTTGAGTTTTACGAGCTTTTAAGTGATTCCGACACGAAAAGAAAGACCCGAGACCCCTTGGATCCCATG
>BQNB010147528.1:0-16425 GCA_026074375.1 Tanacetum coccineum
TAATACACATTATCTTATTTTATTTCTCTCTCTAAGTGTTCCAACCACTCTCTTTCTCTCTCTAGATTTCTTATTTACATCTTGCTTAGTTTGTGTGATTTGATATCCTACAGCCATGATTTACAAATCCACAAGTTGCTAAGATCACAGATATAATTTCACTACCTTTGTTTGTTTTTTGGCATTTTATGCACCTGAGGAATTTATGTCGAATATGATATCAGGTTTGTTACGTCATTTTCAATTTTTTCAATTGAATCAGAGCCAAAAAATTGAATATAGCTTAATTTTGATGGTTGTTCGTAATAAAGCTATGTTTTTCTCATTGCAGGTTTGATATTTTGTACGGTTAATAAAAATGGGTATTTAATATTTAAGCAAAAATATTTATTCTTGATGAAAATGGATCATATTTTGATTGTTTTTATGGGTTTTTTTAGGTTTGCTAAATCCGAGAAGTTGAAGCTAGAATCACGAAGCCGGTTGAACTGTAAAGAGGATTGTGTTAACATTGTATTTCAATAGCTCATATGGTGATATACCTTTGCATCGAAAGGCACAACCAATCCTAGAAAAGATGTTATGTGATATGATTTGTTTTGTTTGATAAGTTCTTGATTCATTAAAAAAAGGGTGTAAAAGCATCTTGGTGTATTGGAATGTACACCTATTTTTAACCTATTGATACGTTTACGCCTTACTTGAACTAATCTAACCAATCATATGTTAAATCGATTATGTAGAATGATTAATCATTAAGGTAAATACAATTATCTATTATTGATCTTTGTAGGTTTAAGGACATTTTTCAGGAGGTATATGAACATAATTAGAAAGATAATTTCAAGCAACATTCAATATGGTAATCCACTTTTTATCATACACGTGGGTTTGTACTTTTAATAATGGTGTTTTCATAGTTAATAGCAGGTAAAATGAAATTTTTTTATTAAATGCAGAAGTTGTTGATATTGGTTTGGTTAAGAACGTGTCATGTGGGAAGGGTGTGAAGTTTTATGTCGAGAAGAAAGTTGCAGGTGGCCTATCGATATTTGGATCCGAGTATGCTGGTGAGACTTACTTACCTTAACTTTTACTGTTGTGCGTTAAAGATTATATTCCTTATTTTAACATATCCGGTTACAACCCATCTATACTTTTTCAATCTCAAACGGGTCAAATCTTAAAGTTTAGCTAAAGGGAGAACATGTCAAACGGGTAAAAGTCTATCTTTAGTGTGTATGCCATCTTAGATCATGATATTCAAAGCAACCCTGTCATGCCCTTTTGTGTTGACCTGCACAAAAATGGCGTGTTTTTGACTCACAATACTTTATACACGCATAGATCAGTACAAGTGTTTGACTATTAGTTAGATCTTAATACTAACATAATTTGTACCAATTAGTTAGTCATTCCTTTGAATCACTACTAATCATCCGATCATCCATCGAAACCGGTTCTAATTCTTGTGATGTGCTAACCTAATTATGGTATACTTTATGCATTGTCAAATATAGAGTTGCCCCCAAAAACTTAAGTCTGATAGAAATTATATGAAATAATGCCAAATGAGAGATGTCATTCGGTTTCATGGTTTAGAAGGGTAAGATATCTTAATTAAAATTAAAATATCTATATTACTCTTCTAAGAGAACTAAATAAATTGTAATCTGAACTCTTGAGGTACCAAATTCAAGAGGTGTCTGAATGTGTGTTTGGAAGCGTGATTATGTAATAAGGTGTTTGAGCCTTCAGCAAATTTTGCTTAATATTAGAAATTGAATAATGAACAAAATGACATTTATAAGAAAAAGGAAAATGGCATTTTGTGAAATGGAAATACATGTTTCTGAATTTTAAGTTATAAAAGTGGTTTTTTATTTTACCATTAGACAATCATCATTTTTTGCATCTGGTATAGAACTGATTACTTTAAACTTCATAGATGTCCTTTACATAACATAAACAATACCTGTTTAGCTAATGTTAAGAAATCTTATTGCCAACTTTAAGCCAAAATAATCAGATACTTAATTTCGGCGTGCAAATCCAAACACCTAAAAACTGTCATATGATTGTCTATTTGACATTTAGTTCATTTGATTGTCTATTTGACATGTAGTGCATACTTTTGTGGCTTAACTTTCATTTTTGTCGGTAGTAAGGACAAACCACATCTAACTTATTTAGAAAAATCAAATCAGAACCGTGCTTTAATAAAGTCTGGTCTTGAGTTTTACAATTAAACCATATACATCTGATTAGTTGAATAGATTGTTTCCTTAATCTACCGTTAACCCAACTAGTCACGAAGGTGCATGGGTTTGCTATTAAAAAGTGTATTTTAAAGACTTTTTAAGACCTTCATACTACAAGTATGTTGAGTCAACGAAAGACATTTTACCCTTTGCCCAACTACCATAACCCACCTATTTTGCCACTTCTAAAGTTACTTAAACATGTTCCTCGTATTATACTGTGCGTTTACTTTTAGGATTCAGATAATAATTTGTTACCCCTACTAGAAATGAATGGCACTTAACACCTCGAATTTGGATGAAAGATAGAAAACTGATTAACTATCCATCAAATAGGCCAAAGTAAAGAACAATGGACTTTCTTACTGATGTCTTATAACCCGATGCTTCTAAACTCTCATCAAGGTTGGAATTAATAATTCTTTTAAGTGATTTTCATTATTAATTTCAATGTGTTTGTGTGTAGGTCCAAAAACTACATGGTTAATTGCCACGCCAGTTCACTGATAAAAGCTGGTCATTACATGGGTCCTATTATCGACAATTAGAGTGCAAATTGGGATACACTGGACGGGGGGGGGGGGGGGGGGGGGGGGGGGGGGGGGGGGGGGGGGGGGGGGGGGGGGGGGGGTCCCCGCCAAGAGGACGAGAAAACCGTAAGTTCTCACATACTACATACGTTTTCACTAGTGATGGTAAATGGGCGGGTGAGGTAACCGATCAAGAAAAAATGGATAACAAATTGATGTTTCCTATCTAGACATGACATGTTGGTTTTATACGAATCCATGCTAATTTTAAAATGTTCAGCAACATTCCACTCTATTGTTTACAATTACGTTATGTATTATTAGTCATTTAGTTGTCTATTGAGGTTAAAGAAACAAAATACAAATAAGAAAGAAAGGTTGACAGTTGCTCTACAAAATTATACAACATTAAAAATCTAACGTACGTAAGATGTAAATCATTCTTTTCCACGTAAAATGTAAATCATTTCTCATATTCGTGTGAAAGACATCCTATAATGTAAAAATAACTAATATAGACATTTGTTGATATTAACCCTCATTGTGTTAGATGGACCAGCCAAACACTCAAATAATGAGTTATGCATCCAAACGAATAAAACCCAAGTTGTTGTTGATTTGTTAATTTCTTGGAAAGTTGGTTGTTCAATAACTAATATAGACATTTACTTACGACAACTCCCTGCTTAGCATTTCATTTTTCCTATAAAATCCTCTACTCAACTATCTGATAATTTAAAAGCACAAAATATTGATATTGTAGGATTAAACTTAGAGAATACATTTGGAGCGTAATCTTTACCGTTTGATTTTTTGTTGATTTTTTTACTCATGTGATATGACCCAATTAGACTCTTGTATAAATATTGGTCACCTGGACACAAAATTAATTTATAGCTCTTATATTTATCTTTGTAGTTAAACTTTCATTTTAAATTGGATGCATGTGTATAATAAATGATCAAATGATTTTGCATGCAAGTAACCCTTTTGACTTCTATGAAGTTTGCGAAAGAGTAAGCTTGCTAACGTAGTACTATTTGTTGATTGTTCTTTCGGGGTACTATTTTTCTAAGAGAAATGATATATCCTCCTACTACATATTCCTACATATATTCCTACTCAAAGTGACTACAATGTTACCAAGTCAATTATGTGGTATCGAATTTGGTCTGGATTAAACGTTGCTCACATTTCTAAAGTGGTTTGAAGGTTGCCATTTGTGGTGCATATGGTAATATCTCGAAAAGTACTACAAACGTTGTCTAAAAATAAGTACTTGAAGGTATATAATAAATGTTCAACATGTATGTACAACTATATAAATGACATGTTTTATATAATTTTCTAACTTTACATATACTCTTATCAACAACTTCTTTTTAGTTTGAATTTTGTTTTTTTAACTTTTAGGTGTCCACAGAATGAACATGACTATTCGAGTGTAGAGATGGGCAAAAAAACCGGTTCACAAACCGGGTTCCGGGTCGAAACCGGAAACCGAACCGGTCAACCCCGGTTTTGACCAAACCTGTGTTTCTTGTTTTTGGCAAACCGGCGTTTTGGAACCTTTCGGCTTCCACCCGAAAATGCCGGTTTGGCCACCGGTTTTTTCGATACCGGTTTGGAAAACCGGGTTTGTTTTTGTGGTTATGTTTTTTTTGTTTTTTTTTTTCCAAAAACCGGTGTGGAACCCGACCCGATTTTGTGAGGACAATTTATGACACGGGAAATCACTCTTTTTTCTGATTTTCTATCATTTCTAATCTTAGTCTTGAGACAATGAAGTACCCTAGGAAATCACCAATTTTCTCATTTCCTTATTCTATCTTATTATTTTCTTGTGCTATACAAATAAAGGTGTTATATACATTGTAAATCACACTTACATTACATATAATCCTTCTAAAACAAATTCAAAAACCTACCCACCTCAAATGGCAAAGGTGAATCCGCCACAACTACCAGACCAGTTCTGGTTCAACAGTGTAACTGACAATTCTTGAAATCATACAACCAATCGAACCCCCAAAGTTTGGAAGACTTCACATGTGCATTAGAGACCAACGGACAGAAAAAAGCTCAATGCAAGTATTGCTTTCATTTCTTCACGAAGGGTTCCAACACTACGTTGAAGAATCATATATCATAACTCATTCGCAATGTGAATCCAGGAAGCGGGGCAAACGTCGATGGGGCGAGATTGGCAAATTTACCAAGTACAAATCTGGAATAATCTTACGTGAACAATTTCGCGTGTTAGGTGATGTCAAAGAGGTTACCATTCAACCACTTTGACACAGAGCAGACAAGCGAGGTGTTCAAAACAATCTGCAACCAAGATACACTCATGTTAATTCGATCAACTCTTCAAACATGATGCAATGAAATTATGATAACGCTAAACAAGCAACAATCGATGGTTTTGCAAAACTTAAATACTAGTGTCAACCTAACAACACGGATGTATGGTTCCGCTCCTCATAATTTGGCCCAGTTCTTACATTGTTTACCTGCACATTGGATTGAACCAAGTACTGGCAAATGATGAAGCGGGTCATTTCATTCGAAGAATCTCCGTCCTCCTCCAACACGTTAACAAAACTAGAAGTATATGTTGGGAAAAAAGTCTTTGTCATATTATGGGTTTGCAAGAAAAAATTATGTCACATTTTAACATTGAAAAATGCTAGCAACAACACAAGCGCCAAGGAAAAACTAAAATAAAATACAATCTCACCATGGCGGGTAGGATTTATCATAGTCGTTGTGTTGCACACATCATTAACTTGGTTGTGCAAGCTGGTTTAAAGGTCCCCATAATTAATCAAATGAAAGAGTCTTTCAAACAAATGTTAAAAGATGTTTTTAAATCTGGTGATAAAATCCGAAAACGCTATATTAGAATCTGTAGGGATGCAGATAAACCTTGTTATTCACCAAATTGGGTACGTTGATCACAACTATGGTAGACTCCACTATGAAACTGTTCGAAAAGTGGTTTATGAACAGAAAACCCTTTGGCTCGTATATTTTCAATGACATATTGGTCAATAAGAATGGAAAATACAGACAGGTTTACAAAAATTCCGTGGAATATTGGTTTATATGAAATGTTAAATCCATTACTTGAAGTGTTTAAAATGCTACGTTATTTTAGTCGGGAGTTTACTACCCAACATCTCCATTGGTTCTTCAAACAGATTTTTTCATTAGTTGCAAATTATCTGATTTATTAACTTGAAGGGGGGTTTTGTCATGTATGGTTAAACCCAATGAAGAAAAAACTTAGAAGTATTTTTGAAAACATGCACCTGATAATTTACTTTTCAGCCGCTTTAAATCCATGTTTTAATGTATCCCGGGGTAGACTATCTTATCGAGAATATAAGAATGAGAGTATGGGGGTTTTGGAAAGCAAAGGAAAATCAGTTTCCTGTTCTATCCCACATGGCCATGGATATATTAAGTGTCCAAGCTTCTTAGGTAGCATCTGAATCCGTTATTTTCAAACAAGTGGTAGGGAGTTGTTGACAAACCGAAGAACAAGACTAACACCGGAGTCTTTAGAGATGTGCATGTCTTTAAGTATCCTTAAAGTCTCAGAGAGCGTAAACAATACACCATCTCCCATTGAACTACCCTTAGACGTTTGAAGAAGGCGTCCTTTAATTGTCAAGGTCCACAAAATGAGAGCCACTCACTTACGCGATCAAGAAATTGCGTTAGTGCTAGTAGCAGACCGGCTCTTCCAGGAGAACCACGGCATTGATTATAAATGAGCAGCGGAGCCGAAGATGACCAAACGTAAGATGTAGCATTATGGTCTATGTCACATGGTTACTCCTATATTGATGTTGTATTTTTAAATTTTGTATATACATTATGTTGTGTTGTATTCCTTTATGTTTTATTTTCTTTATGTTGTATTTTCGTTTAGTAATATTATGGATGTATTAAATAAAGTTGAAGGTTATTCATTTATATATATCACCTACAAATAAAAAAAAAAAAACCCCTACCAAACCGTTTAATACAGGTTCAGCCGCACCGAACCGGATCCAAAACCGGCAAACCGGTTTTCACCTCAACCCGTAAGAAACCGGTTCATTCCAAACCGGTTTGAGTTTATCTCAAACCGGGTTTGAGCCCTTGTTGACCGAAACTGGTTCCTGTTTGACCCAAATCGAACCGATCTGGTTAACCGGTTTGCGCACGACTATTCGAGTGTTTGACATTGACTACATACCTTGCCTCTTCAAGACTATCTACCGGTTGGATAAGACGATACATGCATGTTTATTTTTTTAATAGTTATAAACCGAATTGTGTATCACATCATTCACATATTACTTGATACATGCATGTTTATTTTTTTAATAGTTATAAACCGAATTGTGTATCGTGTCATTCACATATTACTTATTATTCTCTTTATAAAATAATGAACCTGTTTGCGATAATGTTGTTTGTTAATTTATTTACAGTACATACTCCTTAATGAATAATACCTCAAAAGATCCCCATGATTTCATCACTGTCTATCAAGGTAGATAGTCACCATAATTTATCAATGGATTGAAGTTCTTAGGTGTTCCAAACCACAAATTTGTGTTAAAAGTATGAGGATAATGTTGTTGAGAAATATTGATCAAGAAAATGGATTATATAACGGGACAAAACACCAAGTTCTTAAATTTACAAGAACTTCTATTCAGGCATAAATCATTAATAGAACATACTTTGGAAAAAAGGTTATCATACAAAGGTTGAGAATACCCCGTTTGATAAACGTTTACCGCTTAAGATCGTCAGGAAACAATATCCTCCGTATGTTTCATTTGACATAACAATTAACAAGAGCCAGGGTCAATCGCTTTTAAAAGTTGGTTTGAACCTGGCACGTCCTGTTTTCACACGTGGAAAACTATACGTTGTTGTTTCAAGAGTGAAAAGCAAAAGAGGGTCGAAGGTTGTCGTTTGTGATGAGGATAAACATCGTCTACAAAGAAGTAATTCAAGGTCTATGATCAAGGTTCAAGAGGTATATACCACATACATATCACATATTTTATACCAAATTTTAAATTTCAATATATTATGAATCACAACTTAGTTTTACTTATATTTTCTATGGACTATTAGGTGTTCACAGAATAAACATTGACTATTAATTTGATTAGCGCTCACATACGTCATTTGCTATTCAAGACTATCAAATTTGGAGACAACAATGCATGGACGTTAATTATTTTAATAGTTACAAAATCAATTGTTTATCAAATAATTCACTTATTACTTATTTTTTCTTTCAAATATTAATAGAAAATGTTTACGTTCGTTGTTTTTCTTATTTTTTTTGACACACAAACTCCTTACAAAATAATTTTTTTAAACTACATCCGGGGTTACACAGGTCTTTAAGCTAGTAATCTATACATTAATCTCGACTACTTTATAAAACATTTAGCCCATTTTATAAAAATAGAATTAAGTACAAAACATTTCTTCTTTTAGAAAGTTTATGCATACATGTTTCTAAAAGCCATTCAAAAGGCTAGGAGTATAGATATTAACTTGCATTCATTTGTAACTTATAACTTGCATGCATTAACTTTCATTCGTTTGTAACTTGCATGTGTTAATAGAAAGCCCATTTAAAAGTCTGTTACCTTTTATCTATATTTATACTACATTATAGTTACAACTCTTATAATCAATGCTATTCATGATGGAGTTATAACAATTATGATCAATGCTTAAGTTACAAAATAACACGTATATATAGGCATACATACACAATGGATTCACATATATATGCACACACGATCCACATGAAATTCAGATTTGATTGTCACACCCCCAGACGGGGCCTGGACGGAACACGTGTCCAGAGGCGTGACTTGATTGAACATCTCAAGCATAAAGCATAAAGAACAACCTCTAGGGGTACGTTTTGAAAATAAACACCGTTGCATAGATTGAAAAAAATAATAATAAGTTTTACATCGATTAAATTTAAAAGATTCAAACTTAAAATGCGGAAGCTTAAATAAGTTCAACAACGGTATTTAAAGACATAGATAAATCTCTGGTAAACCGGTACAGGCATAATTTAGCAATGGCTGCCACAAGTACCACCGTAGCTACACATTCCTCCAACCAAATGACAGATAACTGAACACCAAGCATTGAGAAACAAAGTCCGGTGGTCAAAAGAGGCCTTCGTCGATCATGGAATCCACTAATTCCTCGCATCTTTATCCACCCCAAGAACCGACACCCAAAACCACCTCATGTTGTTAAGATTCCAGTCATAGACCAGGCAAATCCAACCGTATAGACAATCAATATAATGTGAAGATGGTTGGTGTGCAGCCTGTGCAACTCTATGATTTTATTTCTATTGAAGAATAAAGTCAAACAAACCTTGAACGCTAGCGCAATATAACTCAAAAAAACAACACATGTGACACCCTAAACGTGTACATATATTAATTAACGAATGAGCAAGGAAGAAGGTACCAACTAGCATCCCCATTCATCTATATTTATAGAGTTGAGGGGTACTATCCATATGGAATACCAATTCCATATGACGGTTACATGCTTGGCTTACAAGCTAAGCAACTAGTTTCCTAATCTAAGTACAATCCTAAACTCTATTTAAACTAAATACAATTAAGCCCCTTATTATTGTCGAATTCATATTCAACCCTCCTAAGTATTGATACTAACATATAACAATTTCCACCTTAGGAGTAATACTTAGGCATTAACGATACTCTGCATCTTCATTCAATGTTGGAACCTCGAACCGGGGACCTCCTTGTTAACCATGCCTTGTACTTTAGTAGATTCTCGAGTTTAGCTTCCTTAGACCTCTTTTTCTTCCTTTCAGCAACATTACCCTCTGGACCCTCATTGGAGCCATGTAGGTACTTTCGGTTAATAACTGTAATGTCTGCCCCTACCTTTATACCAAGGTGTACCTTTTCCTGCTCAATTACCAAGCAGTTCGGTGGTTTTGTCTTTTCTTCAAGTTGCTTTTTCTCCAACTGTCTTTTCTATACCCGAATAGTTCACATGCTAAGTACTGCTCCCTATCACGTGCTAACTAATAGTCCATCAAATCTTGAGTTTTTACTTCTTGTAAACCAGCTCCTTGATCGACATTCCCATGAGGGTTATATTCTTGTGCATCTTTTCCTTTTTTCTGTCATACATAATCTGCTGGGCTGTGTTCGTCTTTAAGATCAGATTTATTCAGCACGAGTAACCAGGTTGTAGGGTGATCGAATCTTACAAGATCCAACTAAGCATTTTTTAAATAAAGATTTTAGACAATACGGTTAAATATGACTTAGCCAATAATAAGGGGTTAAATTGTATTTAGTATAAATAGAGATTAGGATTGTACTTAGATTAGGAAACTAGTTGCTTGGCTTACAAGCCAAGCATGTAACCGTCATATGGAATTTGTATTCCATATGGATTGTACCCCTTAATCTCTATAAATAGAGATGAGGGGGGATGCTAGTTGGTAACTTCTTCATACTTATTCTAATTAATACAATGTAATCTTGAGGTCCACTTATGTTCTTTCTTTGAGTCTATATTCCGCGCTAGGCTTCAAGGTAGTAATGGATTATTCTTCAACAAGTGGATACAGAGCCAAGGTTACATTGGTTACTTGAAGCTAGGTCGACATCAAAGTGTAAAATCCCAACAGAAATAATTGCTCTTTTTTGGTTCGTCTGTTCCCTAAGCTATGGTGGGAGAATTGACGTTGCGGATTCGTTAACCGTTGGATCGTTGTGAAATTTGAATCGTAGGTCGAAGACACATAGATCTATAATTTCACTAGAGGGATCTTCAATTGGAGGTTCGTAGAGAGAGATATAGTAGGTCGAAGTTGTTGTTCTAGAATCCGCAGATTCTATTTAAAGTAGATTTCGATCAAGGATTTGAAGGCTTAAGATTGTCAAGTTTTGCAAGAGTCTTGGGGTCTATCAAGGTTGGTATTGTAAAGGTTTAATTCAACAAGGTTCAAGCTTCAAAAGGGTTTGTACAAGGTATGAAATCTTATAAGCTTCAATGTGTTAAGTTTTTAAGGTTCTAGAGGTGATCAAGTTGAAGGATAAAAAGGCTTTTCAAGGTTTAGTTGATTATATGGAATCTTTAATTATTGAAGTTTGAAGGTGTCCGCGGGTTTCTTGGTATTCTAAGTCTTGGTGGTTCTTGAAAAACAAGTAAGGTTTATCTTTATCTCGGGATTCAAGAAAAGTGATTACTTGGAGTACAAGGTATATCAAGGTTGTAGAATTAAGGTGGAAAGATCAAAGCTTTAGGGTTTTCTAAAGTTTAGTAGAATCAAAACTTTACAATAAAGCTGGTTAAAACACTGGCAGGCTTGAAATGACTTGAGTCGGATTGATAAGTTGGTTAAGAAACAACTTGACAAGGTTTTTAGCAAGGTAAAAGAAGAATGTCTAGTTTGATAACTAGGTTTGACATCGAGAAGCTCGATGAGAATATTGTACAAAATCATGGAGGTTCAAAACAAGTTGGATTAAAGCAACTTGGTTCTAAACAATGTGGTGTCAACAACTTGTCAAAAAACAAGTATGGGTTCAAACAACTTGGTCCTATATAGAAACAGGAGTCCCTGGAGTACAAGAATAAAAAAAAACGTGTTTGGTTGAGGTGGAACTGCAGGGAGCTTCAAGGGATCGTAAGTTGAGAGATTTACCAGGTTAGTAACGATGATAGCTGCAGTGGCTAAAGACCAGTTTGGAGAAAAAGCAACTTGAAGACAAACACGGACTACTTGGTAAATGAGCAGGAAAATGTACACCTTGGTATAAATGTGGGGGCAGACATTACGGTAACCGAAGTACCTGGTCAAGAGGGCTTAGAGGGTAATATTGTTGGAAAGAAGAAAAAGAGGTCTAAGGAAGCTAAACTCGAGAATCTACTAAAGTACAAAAGCCTGGTTAACAAGGCGATCCCCGGTTCGAGGTTCCAACATTGAATGAAGATGCTGAGTATCGTTAATGCCTAAGTCTTACTCCTAAGGTGAAAATTGTTATATGTTAATAGCAATACTTAGGGGGTTAAATGTGACTTTGACAATAATAAGGGGTTGGATTGTATTTAGTTTAAATAGAGTTTATGATTGTACTTAGATTAGGAAACTAGTTGCTTAGCTTGCAAGCCAAGGATGTAACCATCATATGGAATTTGTATTTCATATAGATTGTACCCCCTTCATCTCTATAAATAGAGAAGAGGGGGGTGGGGGGGTGGATTGCTAGTTGGTACATTCTTCCTTGCCAAAGATCGATAGATTAATACAATGTAACGTTTGGGGTTACGTGTGTGTTTTCTTTGAGTCTATATTCCGCACTAGCTTTCAAGGTTCGTTGGACTTATTCTTCAACAAGCCTTTTGTGAATTTACCTACACAAAACACGATCTAGCAAAGTAACCTGTTTGTAAAAAAACCTTGCTTTATCGATATAACCCTAAGAATAAACTTTCTTAGATATCGATCAAACCAAGAAACCCTTCAAAAAAAACCCTTCTTGATCAAATATCGATTAAAATTTGGATATCAGACCATCCAATCAAATTGACAACCTTTGATTCAAGAAAGTACCCGACGCTTTTTGAAGTAACCCTTGTCGTACTTTTATTTTTGCAAAAACAATTTCTTGTAACCTAAGAAACCTTGCAACCTCGACAAGTCTTGGACTTATTCTTTAACCCTTTATTTATTCTGATAACCTTGTGATATAAACCTCACAACACCGAATCAAACAAAGTACCTTGTGCGTAACTCTAAGTAATAATTTTTTTATTATTATTATTTAAAAACTAACCTCCCTTAAGTCTTATACACCTTGTCGGGAACCCGGACAATTGAAGAACTCAAGAAACCGTTTACTGTCGATACCCACCTGCTGCAACCTTGCCGTTCAAAAAACATCAACACCAAAAACTTTTGTTGTCGAGAACCTGGTAGCCCAAACAGAATAGAACCCTCCTGTTCCTTTCAGAAAACTGAATAACAAAGACCTCTTCTTGATCGATCCTAGTTAACCAGAGAATTCGCGAGCCTGAGCTCTTGATGACCAACTTTGAAGAAAAAAGTCCCAAACAAACCTTGAAAGCTAGCGCAAAATATAGACTCAAAGAAAACACACACGTGACCCCAAACGTTACATTGTATTAATTAACGAATGAGCAAGGAAGAATGTACAAACTAGCATCCCCCCTCATCTCTATTTATAGAGATGAGGGGGTACAATCCATATGGAATACAAATTCCATATGACGGTTACATGCTTGGCTTGCAAGCCAAGCAACTAGTTTCCTAATCTAAGTACAATCCTAAACTCTTTTTAAACTAAATACAATCCAACCCCTTATTATTGTCTAAGTCATATTTAACCCTCCTAAGTATTGCTACTAACATATAACAATTTCCACCTTAGGAGTAATACTTAGGCATTAACGATACTCAGCATCTTCATTCAATGCTGGAACCTCGAATCGGGGACCGCCTTGTTAGCCAGGCCTTGTAGTTTAGTAGATTCTCGAGTTTAGCTTTCTTAGACCTCCTTTTCTTCCTTCCAGCAACATTACCCTCTGGACCCTCTTGACCAGGTACTCCAGTTACCGTAATGTCTGCCTCCACCTTTATGCCAATGTGTACCTTTTTCTGCTCCTTTACCAAGCAGTCCGTGTTTGTCCTTTCTTCAAGTTGCTTGTCCTCCAACCTGAAGGAATCTACATATAAATAATATATGTCCGGTCTTGTTTTGAGCCTATGGAGATACACGCGTAATTCGTTGGTAATAGTTAATTATATATATTTAGATATAATTAATTAAATGTTAAACAATAAAGACTTTAAAGGAAAATCAGGAAAAAGGAAAGTGGGCTATGCCCCTTCCCTTTTGCTCTAACCGGCTGAATAAACCCAATCCAAATGAAGTGGGCTTTTGCTTGTTGACCAAGTATTGAGAAGGTTATAAATAGAGATTAATGATTCATTAGTTATATAGATATCCCTAAATCTCTCTTTCTTTCTATTTGTGCTTGATCGACCGAAACCATTTATAGGGGTGTTTGGTTTTGCTTTGTTCGACGGTAAGGAAACAAGAAACATAGTTTCTTGTGTTGATTTGGTTCAAGGTTTTCGTAAGGCGATTGTTTAACACTATTAGTACTAGCATACTCTATTGCTAAGAACGTATTGTGTACAAATCCGTAGAGAGATCAATCACTTTTCTTGAATCCCAAAACAAAAAAGCTAAACTTAACTGTTTCCAATTACCACCAAGGATTTAGGAATGCCAAGGAACCCGGTAGGACACCTTTAAACTTCAATAATTCAAGATTTTAGATAATCAACTAAACCTTGAAGCATTTTTACCCTTCAAACTTGATCACCTCTAGAATTAAAAACAACACCTTGAAGCTTAAGATTTAACTTGTTTAAACCCCTTTGAAGCTTGAATCCTTGTTGAATTTAAACCTTGCAATTCCAACTTGCATAAACCCCAAGACTCTTGCAAAACTCGACAATTTTAAGCCTTCAAATCCTTGATCTAAATATACTTTAAATAGAATCTGCAAATTATGGAACAACAACTTTGACCTACTGTATCTCTCTCTACAAACCTCCAACTAAAGATCCCTCCGGTGAGATTCTAGATCTATGTGTCTTCACCTTCCGATTCGAATTCACAACGATCCAAACTGACTAAGAAATCCGGCAATGTCAATTCTCCCACTGACTACGCGCGGAAGTGTGGTGGGCCATAACCCAAGGTCCAGTGATGATCGTACATGGCTTTGATTCAATCTTGTTGGACAATTACGACAAACAAACCTAATGTTCGATCAATGGATCGCTAATGATCCGAGTTGTATCGAGCACAAGTAGCAAAACCGGAGACTACAAAGAACAAAAAATTTAAGCAACGTTATTACCCTCAAAACACCCTTTTTTAGTAAAGTGATTTTAAAATATCATCAACTAACCCACGCAACCTTTCCTTTTTTTTTCCTCTCGTCGGACCTATTGATACAACAAGAACCGATTCGAAACCGATATCGTACCTCGAAACCTCGATCTTAGACTCGAACTTCGTATGACCCACACAAACCTGGCTCTGATACACTGTGTTGAAAATATGTCCACAAAACCTTGAAAGTAACTGGAATATACAAAAAGAGGAGATATTACTTGATGGGATTGTACACCTTTGAGTCGACCTAGCTTCAAAAAACCAATGTAACCTTGGCTCTAATACCACTCGTTGGAAAAAGGGACCAACAAACCTTGAAAGCTAGCGCGAAATATAGACTCAAAGAAAACACACACGTGACCCCAAACATTACATTGTATTAATTAACGAATGAGAAAGGAAGAATATACAAACTAGCATCCCCTTCATCTCTATTTATAGAGATGAGGGGTACAATCCATATGGAATACAAATTCTATATGATGGTTACATGCTTGGCTTGCAAGCTAAGCAACTAGTTTCCTAATCTAAGTACAATCCTAAACTCTATTTAAACTAAATACAATCCAACCCCTTATTATTGTCTAAGTCATATTTAACCCGCCTAAGTATTGCTACTAACATATAACAGTAATCAATCATGTGTTGTTTAATACTACAATATGCAGTAACAATGTACTGTTGGAAGAACCGACCCCTCTAGGTAGTAAACAATAATGGTTAAGAAAGCCATGTATTTTGTATGCGGAGTACATATTCATCGTTATCTTTTATCCTTTTTGGAAGAAGAGGAAGTGTCAGGGACGTCAATCCATTTCATATTCGACTAATAACCTTATTCACCAAAGACGAACAAAAGTGGCAAGCAAAGACATGTAGCAAGAGTGCAATTTATTCACTCTCTGCGGATGGCCTGAATGATGTTTAACAATTATATCAAAATCAGTCCTTGCCTTTGGACTATTCTCAAATATTATAGCCCCAATTGATTCATCGGTAGGTATTTTGTATTCCCGATATAACACTCCCACTTTTGACATATAGCAGCGGAAGCTAATCTGGGGTATTATTTCATAGTACAACGGTCATAATCATAGAAAATGACTCAAAAGAGATGTTTTTAAAAGATAAGTTATCATTTATTATTTCATCAGAGTTTTTACAAACAGAGGTCCCAAAATCTACATGAAAACATAAAGTTTGAATGATAACAATTTAGCCATCTTCAAGTCCGTGCCATAAGTTGCTCAATTTCCTGAGATAAACATGCTAAAAAGATCAACACAATGGTTGAGTGATATTCATAGGTTTATGGTAAACAGTTTGAATACAAGTTCAATAATGGGTTACGTTGTTATACACCCATAATTGTAATAATTGCAATGAGTACAATTATTATAGAAAACAGTATTATTGCCCTAATATCATGACACTAAGACCTTGAGATAATCAATAATCACAAGAAGTTGCCCCCAACGAGTGCCTTTGCCAAACACCCGCATGGTGATTCAAATGAAGTGCGTTTGGTTACCAGAAACTATAGGTACACCAACGGGGGAGTTCAGTCCCAAATAGATCTATTCACAGCATTCG
>BQNB010147530.1:0-16425 GCA_026074375.1 Tanacetum coccineum
ACACCATAAACGAACATACATACATACAAATACAACATTCTTGTGTTGGAGTAATGAAATGGGACCCTTTGGTCCAGCAATGAGCTATCGATATCCGGAGGCGGCGGGTATTTTGAACTTTGGTTTAACGTATTATTTGCGTGAATTGAGATATCTTCTTGCTTGATTCAACATAATAGGTCATGTCGAATTTTTATGAGAGAGGAGAAAAAATGGCCCTTAACTTTACTCAAATGTATACCTATATTTTTATATAATCGCCTCTTGATCGGTAAACATGACCTATAATGCTAAAACAAACATGACATGATCTTAATCTTATTGATGTTATTAACTTGCAATACTTCAATTGTACTCTTGGATTTTTATTTCATATTTCAATATAATTCTTTTTGGGAAAAAAGAAATAAACATACATAGATATAATAATAAAATGGTTAACACATGATTTAAAACAAGTCCATGATCACTACAGGCGAGTGGCGGACGCAGACATTTGTATGCACTTAGAGTATTAAACTCTAAGTAGGCAAAGAAAAATTTGTCACTGCTGCTGTTCACTATTGGCTAATATTGTTTTTAACAATTAAATATAGTTGTTTAATGATATTATAAGAGAAAAAAACCAAAAGGTAACATTACCATAAAGCAACCCTAATCTACATCTCCCACATATATAAACACAGACACCTGCTGCTGCTATCAATCACATGAACTGGCACAACACTATGTCCCTTCATCCTATCCACTCACCAGAGTCACCTTCTTCTTCATTCCCATTTCCAGCATAACATAGAGTTGCTTATAAATGAATAACTATATGTATGCTCATTGAGGAAAAAAGGGTCTTCATAAATTGGTTCCTTTATGTCAAAAGAGATCACAGTACTATTCTTTCTTGCAGTAAGTTTCTAGTTCAAGTTATGGTGTTTTTCTAGCTAGATTGATATTCTGTCAACTTAGTACTCTAGAAAAAAGCTAAATTTAATAGATGTATCCCCCTAGCTGCAACAACAATGGAAATCCCTATGTCACTTTGAATAGTTATAATAATAATACGGATCTTTTGAAATCCCCTCGAGAAGATTTCTGTCCTACATCTCCATCCTCGTTCCAGCTTTTTTCACCTCCTCGTTCTCCTTACATTACTTTAGAAGATGGAATGGTCTTGAGTGAGCTTCTGCAACAACAAAATCTCTTTTGTGACGATGACGGCGTCACTGATTATTATACCAATCACAATACCAACAATAATGTAGTTCATCAAGAGTTCTCTAGTCTGCAATCTGATATGAAAAAATGCAGCAACAAAAGTGGTGATGATGATGGCTTAAATAAGCCTAAGACTGAAACTAGGAGAGCTAAGAAGAAGGATCGTCACAGCAAGATTAACACGGCTCAAGGACCTAGGGACCGACGGATGAGATTGTCCCTCGATGTTGCTAAGAAGTTCTTTACGTTGCAAGACCTGCTTGGGTTTGATAAAGCCAGCAAAACTGTCGAGTGGTTGCTAATGAAATCAAAATCAAACATTCAAGAGCTTTCCAGCTTTATTGATTTTTCCAACAGTGCATCTGGAAACTTCAACGATCAATCAATGGAGAATTCTTCTTCTAAAAGCAGCCACAAAGAAAAGAAAAAAGCTATTAAAGGAGTTAGAAAAAGTTCATATCTTCTCCGCCCTCTTGCTAAAGAAACAAGAAAAATGGCAAGAAAAAGGGCAAGAGAGAGGACAGTGGAAAGGAGTATTAAATCTGGCTGTGTTGGTAAAGGTGATGATCAATTTTTAGAACTTGGACCATGTTTAGATCAGTCAATGAATCGAGGCCTAAACCGTTTAGGTTCTTGGACCACCGACCAACCTGAACAGCCAAGGTCTCACTGCCAATTTACGGGCAACTGTAGCCCGTATTGGTTGTTTAATCATTCCCAGGCTGGGGTACTTCCTCAGGAGGTAACTAATATTGTATCTTCAAAACACATGTTATCATTGCTCGATACCCCTTTTAAATTATGTAAGTAGATTTCTGTATTTTGTTTTGCAGCACCATCAGCTGAATGACTTTTACATACTTGGTAATTTATGGGAAGGCTTCAATTAGGTCAGTAAATGATCGATCTACTTGATTATATCAGTTTCCTTTTCTCAGATCGGTGCCAAGAGCATCATAATTAAGCTTAGATCATGTGCAATTTTCATGAGGATTTCTAGATGTAAACTCAATAAATGTGATCTTAATACTACTATAATTAGGATTCATTAATATTAGTCCTTTTAAATATGTTATCAATAGTTTTTTAGTGATCATTTCTTCTATTTTGGATCTCTCATGCATGTCCAGTCTTTGTGACCTACCAAGAAACAAAAGAATATGTTTGAACTTTGAACAATGAGGAAGATGTACTAATCTTTGAGCAACCCAAATGAGATAGACTTGTTTTTTTTCCGACTATTTTGTATTAAAACTAGCAAGAAGCTAGAAAGAGTACAAGAGCTTACAAATTAATACAACAAGTGGATGTATAGAATTGACAATCCAATCAAACCAAACCAGATTACGTTCCTATTCCTACTAGAAATCCAAGTGTGTGAATGGATTATGATGTCGTTTCCAATTGTTTTTTTCCTCGAGGGCCTTGAGTCAAAACAAGTCCGGTTACGAAATCTCCGAAGTGACCACAACGTGGTTTGAATCACTGCGTCAAAATAGGTCTTTGTTTTGCTAGGAAGGTTGGTCGAGCCAGCCCATGAAATAAAATTAGCTAAGGACTTCAGATAATCATCAAAGCCCCGCCATTTAGAGACCCATTCCCAAGTCGATTCCCAAAAACTTAAAAAATGAGATAAGACTTGTACTGGCCTGGTTTTAGTCGTTGGTGGTACTCTATGCTTTTATTTATTACGGTAGTGATTAGCACTTCCGTAATTAAATTTAACTCACTTACTTTGACCTCTCTATGTTTCTATTTTACTGAACAAAGCTTTTAAACATGGCATATATATATATATATATATATATATATATATATATATATATATATATATATATATATATATATATATATATTCATTCTCGGAATCTGTGTACATGTCATGAAATTATTTCATCAGAAAACTTCAAAGAGTATCATATACTTGTTCCTATGGCGGTCGATCTTTCCATGCATGATAATTTGGTAGTTTATATGTTAATTACAAGCTGAATAATATTATATCTTCTATATGTGTATATGTAAGCAAAGTTGATTCAATAATACTAAGCGTTCTATTGTTTATCACTTTATCTTTTAGTATATATGAACTCAAACTTAGAATTGGCTATTAACTGGTATATTATTAACAAAACAGAAATATTTCATTGAGATTAATTCCTGTAATTTAATTTTAGAGAATCCTACAGTTCGATATGTTTGTTTCTGGATAGGCCATCTTTAAAGAGTGCGTAACATATCAACTCATTTCTTGATATACATTTTTGTTTCGGTTTCTAGCAATCTCCTTTGTCCCAATATGATTAGTTTGGACAACTGGATCTAAATCAATAGCTTGGTGCGGTCACATGTGCACTTGTGTAGGAAAAACCTTGAGTACTATCAGTGGCGGAGACATGGAGGGGGCCCGAGGGGCAAGTGCCCCCTAGCGAAAATATTTGTATTGTACATTTTCTAAAATATCCGAGGTGTTTTGTAATTTGCCTTCCCCTAAGAACCAATTTTTAATGTAGTTTCTTAAAATTGTAGAAATGTGCCCCCTTGGAAAAAAAATTCTTGCTCCGCCCTGAGTACTATACTTCTATGATAACTGCTAGTTCAAGTACTCCTGAAAAGGATGTATACATGTTGAACTTAACCATATTGGAATGTCTGTAAAGGACATAAGTTTTCATGAATTTCCAGAAAGGAGGACAATATATACGACTTTGGGGGAATGTATAGAAGACAAAAAAAAACACCAATGAGCTACATGTTATTGACTTCAACAGGGGGAATGTAAAGGACATAAGTTTTCATGAATTTCCAGAAAGGAAACTTTTAAAACTACATATAGAGGTAGTTATCCAAGACAGGTAGTAATGCAATTGTTCTTTTCAAAATAGTTAGTAAATTTAATTAAGTTACATGAAGACAGGGACGGAACCATGGGGTGTCCCGGGACCCCCATGGAATTTTGCGGCTTAGTGTTAAATATTGCTAAATTTTGCGGCGTAGTGTTAAATTTTGTTAAATTTTTCCTAAGTGCACATGGTCTCAAAAATTTGTGTTCCTCGTTTCGTATAAATTTTCGTAAATGCACCTGGTCCAATTGTGTCCTGGTTCCGTCCCTGCATGAAGAAGACATTGAATTCATTATCCAAGTGCCGGCAGAATAAGAAGAACTGAAGCTAAGTTCTGGTTTTTTCTAACGGCAATTTATACTAATAAAACTAGCAAGATGCTAGAGAAACAAACACCAAAACACCTACAAAGAAACTCGCCTGGCTATTATCCACCCATTAAGAGGCCTACAACCTCAAGAGAAAACATACATTAATCATACTGTGAAGCCATTTTAATAAACACATCTATACGAAAACTTCCTGATGTACAATTAAGGCTTGTGCAGTGAAAATTATAGTAGAAACCCTCATAGAAATTGAAACATATATTTCTTGAACAACTATAAACTTGGATCTACATATGCATAGTTAAGTATAATTTTGGATACATGATGATGCATGTTTCTACAATATATCAGCTTATAAAATTACTGTATACTGTCATTCTCTAAAGCGAAAGGTCATGATTGGTGAGCAAGTCATTAATCAAATTTTTAAGTCCCCACCTCCCCATATATATATAGTACTCCTTAGTACACATGGTATTAGATTAAGGTTAATAATTAACTTCCTTCCCAAAACAATAATAACCAAAACAAAGTCAGCGAATCAAGAGTTATATACATTAATCATATCATGCATGTACAGTTTGCTTGTATTCGGGCATACTACCCCCGAAAGAACTTAATTGACGCAATATTATGGTCTCCAAGATGCAATTAATTAACCATAGGGACAATATGGAATTGTGTGAATACATACTATCAAAATTAATCGCGATACAACATTTATGTGAAATGTTACAAACTAGAAAAATAAGAATTTATGAAAATCATTGTGGCATGAAAATTAAATGGCTAAAGTTGATATGGCAAGTGGAAGAAATATATAGAAAATGTCACGCGGGAAATTATCCCGCCAGTCTTTCCCCAGCGACAGGTCGCTGGGGATTCCTTTTGTTCTTTGTTTAGTGAGTAATTATTCCTATTATTGTTGTAGCGTTTTTGATTTTGTACAACTTTCACCGAGACATGGCGCTGGGGAAAACGTAATGGCTTATTTTAGGCGGGCCCCGTTTATAGTTACATCTTTTGGGTTTGGGATTATGTTTCCTCCCCGCGTCATGTCGCTGGGGTTTGTTCGTTTGACTTTTAACAAAAACTACGTTTTTAGGCTAATTTTCGGTCTATATCCAATACTAAATTTATTTACTTCTAAGTTAACTGAATGTACTCCTAGCTACACTTATGTTAACTCTTAATGACACGGTTTATGACCAAATCGATTATCGTTTTATTTTCCTTATCCATCTCTAATTGTCCTCTAGTATCCTTTTTTCCTTGAACTAGCTCATACTTTGATACTCTATATTGTGTATACCCTAGATCATACATTGAACCTCATATTGGAACCCTCTGCTCTTACTATTTGATCCTCTATATGTAACACTACCTTATGTTACGAATCATAACCGAAGTCGAAACATGTTCAATAGGATCCAACTTCAATTTATCTCCGATGATGTTGTATCTTAATAAACAACCTTTTTTGCACCCTTTCTTTTAAACGTGTTTGTCCTTAGGTTTACATTTGGTACCAACACTGGTTTCTTGGTCCAGTAGCTGCCGGGAAAGTGTACGGACCACTTGTTGACCTTTAATGCTCATACGTCCCTTGCTTACTTTGACATTTTAATTGAACCTATAATGTTGAACCCTAGCTCATACGTTGAACCTATAATGTTGAACCCTAACTCATACATTGAACCTATAATGTTGAACCCTAACTCATACATTGAACCTACAATGTTGAACCGTAACTCGTACGGTGAACCTATTATGTTGAACCCTAACTCATACATTGAACCTATAATGTTAGGGTTCAACATTATAGGTTCAATGTATGAGTTAGGGTTCAACATTATAGGTTCAATGTATGAGTTGGATCATAGTGATCATGTTTCGACTTCTGTTATGATTCGTAACATACCCAATGGTACGCATCCCCTTTGTTGGGTCGAACCACACCGGCAAATACTCTTTCGATGGGCTACATAATCTTCAAAATGCGCGCGGTATTTTGGCTTCTGGAGGAAGTTATCTACCTATAGTTTTTAAGAAATGATGTTCACTAAAGAAATCCGTTGAACATCTAATGTATAACCGTAACATATCATAAGATGGGCTTTGAAATATGGAAATATGCGTGTTAGCTTCTAATCAATCAACTAGTCATACATTGAACCTTTAATGTGTAACCCTAACTCATACATTGAACTTCTAATGTGTAACCCTACCTTATACATTGAACCTTTAATGTGTAACCCTAGCTCATACATTGAACCTCTAATGTGTAACCCTACCTTATACGTTGAACCTCTAATGTGTAACCCTAGCTCATACATTAAACCTCTAATGTGTAACCCTAACTCATACATTGAACCTCTAATGTGTAACCCTAACTCATACATTGAACCTCTAATGTGTAACCCTACCTTATGTTACGAATCATAACCGAAGTCGAAACCATTACGTTGAAACCATTAATGTGTAACCCTAACACGTACGATGAACCGAGAACAACCAAACCGACTGAACCGGATGACTCGATCCGAATGAACCGAGAAACAATCATTATATTAAACAATAATAAAAAAAATTAGTTATTATTTATAAGATACATAATTATAAAAAACTTATTAGTATTTATATTTATAAATGTATACAATTTAACATAATTTTTAATAAGATAACACTTTCCCCAGCGACATGTCGCTGGGGAAAATATTTCAATCGATGGGGAAGTTTTTCGTTTAGCCCTCCATAATTTTTCAATAACGCGCCATTTTCGCAAAACGACAAAATGAAAAGTTTCCCCAGCGACATGTCGCTGGGGAAAGTTTTTGTTACTAAAAATTAATTTAATCGTTGACAAAGTCAAAGTTATTAATTGTTTCCCCCAGCGACATGTCGCTGGGGATTGTCGTTGACAAAGTCAAAGTTATTAATCGTTTCCCCAGCGACATGTCGCTGGGGATTGTCGCTGGGGAAAAAACCTTATCATAAACAGGTCTGCTTTTCTCACAGACGACCAAAACCGATTAAAACACAAAAAAAACATCTCTTTGACGATTTTATCATCAAAAAAACCACCACCACACACCACTCATCGCCACCATCACCACCACCACACCACTCATCGCCACCACCACGGCATAACCCACCACACACGAGCACCCCCTCCTCTAAAAGTTTAATTCTTTTTCCGTAAATCCTCTAAAATATTAATTCTTAGGTAATTGTGGAGTACAGTGACGACACGGGGAAGTTTTTTTTTTGCGGGGCAGCGGGTTTTTGGAGGGGCGTTGGGCAGTTTTTGGCAGGGCAGCGTGTTAAATTAAGGTGTGCTTTTTTATCATTAGAGTATCCCCAAGCGATCATGGTCGTTGGTTTGTAAAAACTTATTAATTTTTGTTTAACCTTAATTTTTGTTGGGCGGAGCAGCGTGTTTAATAACGTTGGGGATTGTAAAAACTTTATGATTGTTTTAGGATTTTAAGAGATTAAATTCGAAAAATCCCGTCTGAATTGATCAACCTATAGAAAACCCGTCCGCCAATTAATTTATTTATAAATATTTCGGAAAAGTCCCCCAGTTTTGGGCTGCTTTTTTAATGTTTGTCTCATTAGAATATGAATGCGTATAATGGTTACTATGGAGAGGATTTCCGAGAAAGAGGTGTTTCTCCTTTACTCTACAAAAATGTCTTTTAACCACCATATTTGGGGAGTTGAGGGAAATGCTGCAAATTTCTAAAATAGTAAATCTGTTATACGCATTCATATATGAAAACGTATCATTAAAAGAGTGGTAGTAGGGGGGGGGGGGGGGGGGTGAATTGCCATCCATAGTTTGCACTAGTGAACAAAACATCTTATGGATTGCCTTCCATAGTTGCCTTCCATGTAATAACTAAATGTATAGATAAAACGCAGGTATGGTACTTCGCTAAATAAGAGTTGGTTAGAAAAACCAGGGGCTTGGATTCCTGAGAATTTATGACGGTGCTCCAAAAATACGTCCGCTCATTGCACCTCCGTTAGTGAATAGTGCGGGAAAATTAATGTCCAATGCAAAAGATGTTTGAAATGTATTATTCAAACCCATCAGCTGGATTGGAGATCATATTACCGATCACGGGTGGGACCCACTTTATACCCGATGGGTGCATCACGGTGAACCGGCTCCACCTACGCCACCGCTTCAAGCTACACCTACGCCACCGCCTCTCATGAGTGACATGACACGTTACTCGATGAATTAGCTATATACCTCCGAATAATGAACACAAATGAACCAACACAAGACACATTGAGAGACAAGTAACGACCGACTCAAGCTACACGTAATGAGTTTTAAAGAGTTATATTACCTTGCCAACGAGGCGCTGTAGCCCGCGGTGAGACCAGTGACTCATTAGACTTTATGGCAAATTTACCTATTTTAATGTAAAGTCAATTGACGGATTCTATATCAAAGAAATTGTTAGAGTGGATTAAAATATGCATTTACCCAAAGTAAAGGATATACTAGTTCCCACGTCATAACTATGCATAAAGAAGACATATTAAAACGATCGGGTAGGGTACGAGTCGGATACATGCTGGTGAACAGATTGTTGCTTATTTCGAGAGAAGTTAACAAAGATTTGCAATTTTGTCCAGTGTGTAATACGAGTAGATGGAAAGACAGTGACAACCCGGGAAGAAAGTTTCCTAGGAAGTGTTTGCGTTACTTTCCGATCATTCCCTAGATACAACGTTATGTACAATCAAGACACACTGCAAATGAGCATGATTTGGCATGCTACTGGAAAGTGTACAGGAGCCCGGTAAGATGCAACACCCGTTGATGTGGAGCTTGGAAGAAGTATATGACATGAATGTATCACAGATTTTGCAAAAAGAACCAAGAAATGTTCGACTAGGTTGTTTGCAGATGGTTTTAATCCGTCGAAACAACCTTAGTCAGACTACATCATGTGGCTGGTGATATTGACAAATACAATCATGCTTCCGTGGTTATGTAATGAAAAAAGTAATTTATGCTGTCGTGTTAATTCTTGGCCCTAACTCCCGGCAAGGACATTGATGTTAACTTGAGGCCTTTGATTGGAGGAACTGCAGTTTATGGGACAAGAAAGGGTGTGAAGACCTACAGACATTGTTCAGGACAAATTTTAATATGAGAGCGATGGTTTTATGGACCATAAATGATTTTCCTGCTCGAAGTAGTTTGTCTGGGTGGAGTGGGCAAGGTTACAAGGCATGCCCTACATGTAATGAAGAAACTCCATCTATTGGCGTGAAAAACAAAATAGCTTAAGGTGGCCAACAAAAGACTCTTAAGGAAGCCCCAGAAAATGGAGGAGTTCACTGAATTCAATGGCGATACTGACACAAGAGATCCTCCAAAGAATAGTCCTAGGGATTTAATCCTGGCTCATCAAGCTAGAATTGCTAACGCTGTGGGGTAAACATCCGAAACATGGGGGTGTGAAGATAAAACGCAATGTTGAAGTCGAGCTTAACTGGACTAAACGGTCTATTTTTTACGAGCTTGAGTATTGGTCTTTTATTTCACTAAGACACAATTTAGACATCATGCATATCGAAAAAAATGTGTTGGAGGCCATCTTGAACACATTGATAATTGAAAGACAAATCCAAAGACATCTCCAAGGCAAGACAGCCTTGCAAAATTTGGGCAATCGAAACTTTGTGGGCTAACCAAAAACCACAAGGGAAGATCGAAAAGCCCTAGCTGCTATTTCTTTCACACCCGAGAACCGGAAAAAGTTTTGTCATTACATCAAAGGAGTTAAACTACCAGATGGGATTCGATCAAGCTTTCAAGCACAAAGTGACCGATAATGATACAAATATAACGGGCCTTGAAGTCCATGACTGACATATAAAGATGCAACGTTTACTCCATTATGGACTTCAAAATTACTTGCCCATAATATAGCAAAACCAAAATCGAGCTATCTTCCTGTTTAGCAACTCTGCTCTGCATACTTTGATGGAGACGACACGTTGAAAGCTTTCGTCAAGGTGGTTGAAATTCTATGCGAGCTTGAGCGCATATACCTCCTTCTTTCTTTGACTTATGATTAAACTTGCCCATCCATTTTAACTCTAGAGGCTCTTGAAGGCGGGCTATTCACCCCGGATGGATGTTTCCATTTGTATAAGATTCATGAAGAAGCTAAAAGTTATGTAAGAAATAAAAGCTAAGCTGGAAGGTTCGCATCGCGGAGGGTTATGTTGCATAAGAGCATTGACTTTAAGGTTCTCATTATATATCGGGATGTTACCACGAAATTTCATCGTCTCGAACTGACATGTGTACCCCCCGCCCCACCGTGCAAGTTTCAGGCTTCCGTCGGTAATGACAATACGATTGTTTACTGGTCGTTTTCCTCTTTTGGTGCAAAGAGTTCATAAAGCGAGATGGTATGTACTATCACAACAGTCCTGAGATCGACACTACCGGCCCCAGTTCCAGAGTCGCGTTTTTTTATTTTGTATTTTTTTTTTCTAACTTATCATTCGACGACTTATTCTAATACCATGAACGTTTTTCAGTTTATTTCCAGAAAAAAAACATGCTAGAAGAATTCACCGGCTGGTTTAGGACGCTGGTAAACTTAGACTTATTTTGTGTACTTAAGTGTAAAAATAACAATATCATATTTTTTGTTCTCTATCTAATCTATCTTCTCATAGATCTGAACGTCACGTAAAAAAAAAACAATCTCACAAGACACAGAGGTTAGCACAATCCCATCGAGTTATTCGCTTGGCTAATGGAACCATCAAGGACTCCATGTCAGTAAACGCTTAGCGTAGTAGATGTGTGAGGTATGTCATGCAGAGCCCCGTGATGAACGACACAACAACTCAAAACAGCGGCATTTATGCGCCTGGCCCTGACGGGGAAATGTCATATGTTCTTCTTCAAGAAATCCTCGAGTTTAAAATATTGTCGTTCAAAGTTGCGTTGTCAGATGTTTAAGTGGTTCGACACTCGCAACAATGGTAGAGTCAAGAAACTTACCTTTAGAAACGGAATGACACAAATCATTGGCTCTGGTGAGTGGTGGAAAAATGATCAATACATTCTCGCAACACAAGTTAAACAAGTCTTCTACCTTGAAGATCCGGCCAAACCCAACGTGAAGGTCGTCGAACATGTTAATCATAAAAAGTTTTTCAACAGGGGTGTCATCGTGGTAGAGAACGAACCTGATATTATACATTTGGACAACTCATCTGATCTCCCACCTTCTACTAGTGGGAATGACTTGGATAATGTCACCTTCTATATAGATTTGCATATATATGGTAATCAACGGAGGTCACGCACCGCCAGATATCATTGATGTTTTCTGCGAAGACGATGATATTACTGATGATGAAGACGCCCTTCCTCATGATTTAGCAGATTCTGATGATAAAGACCTCATCAATGTTGATGATGGTGGTGTTGACAAAGTTTATTCTAGTGAAGAAGAAGATTGATCTTGAGTTGTAACTTGCAAAAGACACTTATATATTTGAATGAATGAATGAAATTGTTGTGGATTGTTTAAATGTGTATATTTATTTGGATATGTATATATTTGGATTTGTGCATGCTTATATTATTTTGTTCATGAATTTCTATATGTTATGCTAATTGTACTTGTACAGATGTCAGCAGATGTTGCCTGGTCCCACGGCGGTGACGGTGGCGGTGAGGATCGTCCCCCTCCACACCATGTACCCAGCGGTTGCATGGGTTGCTTTGCTAACCGAGGTAAGAATTTCTGGATTATTGTAATACAAGCATAAATTTGATATATATATATATTGAACTTGCTTGCCTTGAATTTTTATGACTATATCACTCACTTGATTTTGCAAGCAAAGGCAAACAAAATCCTAATTTGGGCGGCAGGGCAGCGGGCAGACTGAATACCAACGACAAGACCCAGAACCTCTCCTTAAAGGAAATCACAGATAAAAAAGGCCCCGTCCTGATCCGGTTTGAGCTGCGTGACAAACAAACCCTTATGCCTCTCGGTGACTATGCGGCTCATTGGTCTAGCTACATCGGGGAGGTCGTATAAACCTTGTATTACCCTTCCTGGCAGAAAGTCCCCCGCGGGGTACAAGGCGAGGCTGCGGCCACTCTAGGGTCATTATCCTTTTAAGTTCATTACATAATCCACTATACTCTCACAACACACACAACTGAAAACATCAATACTCATCAAACCCTAAGCCCTATTCTGCAGAATTCAGTGCGTCAAACCCCTTCTTAAAAAATTGTAAATAGAACTACAAGCAGTAATTCAACTTGCGAATAAGTTATCGTGCGAATTGACTTGTGTTGCTGAGCAAATGCGTATTCGTGAAATCCATACGGCGATGTTGCATGCTATGCCATTAACGAGTCTTAATACCTATGGTTTACATGCTTTGCAACATGACCCATTAGTCCAGATAAACATATCCCCCGCACACAACTTTGAGGACAACAAGAGACGATTTGTTGAGAAGCATGATGAAAAGCAAAAATGCATCGACAATTTACAGGGAATATAGAAACTAAAACCATGTAGGCTCTCAAACATGTACTATGCAACCATGTTTGTAGTGTATGTTGTTGTCTTTTTTATGTTTTCATTCCGTAAAATAAGTGTTGACGTCTAACAAAGGAAATTGTTTTGTTTTTTTTTTTATTTTTCCATTATTTAAATTATATAATTGAATGAATAATGTCAATTTAGTAATCAATGGAAATTTTGTTTATGGATCATAAACTTTTTTTTTAATTATGGAACTAAATTCCCTAATTTTTACTAGCACTTATAAGACTAGACAATGACAAATTTGTTTATCGCTTAACCATTTAAGCGATTTGTGACATGATTTGACAAGTCAATTGCTTTTTAATGCAATGATAAGACTAAACAGGGTCTCTTTTACATAACGAAAAAATCGCCTTTATTTTCGCATTTTTCTAACTATGGTCAAATAACCGAATGACTTAGATTAACTGTCCACAATGAAACTACAAGAACAAATTGATGAAGAAGCTAAAAAATTTTATTTTTTATTTTTTAATTTTTATAATTTTGGAGGAACAAATTTTAGCCTTGATGCATCGCTTTGGCTGTAATAGAGTTTACGATCGTAGGTTTTAAAATTAACAATCTGATGGTTTTGCACGATCACCCACTTGTCGACTATGGCAAGTACGCCCTAGGATGCATGACTGGGGCGGACATGAAAAAATGTGTATACTTGAAAAGCGTCAGGGATGAGTTGCTAAGGAGCATGGAAGAAAAATCGTCATTGATGGCAAACTACAAAGACATGTAAAAGCATTATTGCTTAACACCAGTTTGCTAACCATATATGTTTCCAAATCGTCTAAATAAGGTTGGCCATGTACTTTTGTGCATATGGTGTTTCTTATGTTGTAATGATTCTAATTGATAATGTTACTTTTATGTTTTTAATTAGAAATATCAAAGTAAAAAAAATTGAATTCATAATAACTTTATTTTCAACCATTTATTGTTCATTACGTAGGCGCCACAAAACAATATAATTCACATAAAAAAAAAACAATTATAATAAAACATAATACAGTTTAAAAAACATTCACGAACATTACACATAATCCTTTCAAAACTTAACCCTAACACATCAAAAACCTTAACCTAAAAAAACAAATTATATAATACAAAACCTAACGCCAAAACCTAACCCTAAAAAAAATTTCAACTTAAAAAACAACCGGCTCTCTCAATTTTTTTGAGCGATATATGAGAAATTAGGCCCACCAAATAGTGAATGTCGCTCAAAATAAACACATTTCGCTCAAAAGTTTGAGCGAAATACTTTTTTTTTAAATGATTACCCAGCCGACACTGTAATTTCGCTCAAAAATTTAAAAAGCACTCGAATTATTGAGCAAACATGTTGTTTGGCCTATTTCGTAATTCCATTAAAGTTGTCCTCTGCGTGAAAAGAACTTCAAAATATGTCCGGTTTGGTAATTTTCTCACGTTTCGAGCCGTATAAAATTTACGTTTCACCAATTGAACTTTTGGCATAGAGGCCTCTAATGGGGGGCCCGCACGACAGACTATTACTGTAGCTCATAATATGCGGTAGTACATTTACATGTAAGGCTATTTATATTAGTCAAATCAGTTTTATTTTTCTTACTTTTTACTCTCATTATCTCACACTTTATTATTATCGATCAAAAAACCTTTCACCGGAAAACTAATTTTTTTTTAGAAAACTAAAACTTATATTATTCATTAATTAAAAGTGTTACATAAATAATTAAAAGCGTAAACATGCGAAAATAAAAACGTAAACACCACATCGATAAATAAAAAACGTAAACTAAAATGTATTTTGTTGACACATTTTTTTTTTTTGATGTAAAAATGATAATGAGAGTAAAGAGTATATAATTTGAAGTTGTGTTTAAAGATGTTGAAGTTTAAGGGTATTTATAGGTAAATAAAATGATAGCCGATAAAATTTTTTTAATTAATACAAAATGGTAGAGGCTCACATTGCACAATGATGCCCCAAAAGTTAATAGATGGTGAGCATTTTGTGCATTTCCTCACTCGCGACCCTATGAGGTATTAACTAGGGGTGTTCAAAAAAACCGTAAAACTGAAGAACCGAGCCGAACCGTTCAATCCGTAACCGAAGAAACCAAAACCGAAAAAAACCAAAACCGAAAAAACCCGCTTATAATGGTTCGGTTTCGGTTTTTACTTTTAGATATCCGCGGTTAACCGAACCGAACCGTGCATATTATACATGATTATTTTCTAACTAATATTCAAATAATTGTACAAGTATTAACCGATTATTGCAATACTTTTCTTGTGTAACGAATTTTTAGCTCCTAAAGTAAACATTTGTAAAAATTTATGTGTAAAAATTTATGTGTAAAAATTTATGTGTGAAAACCACATTAAATAATTTCTATCATCAATGGGGAATTTTAGTCTTTTTACTATCGATTCCATTACGCCTTATCATATAAACCAAACATGGTTAATAACGATAATGAACCATTCAATTACGTCGTTTATTCCATTACGCCGCTTATTCCATTCATTTAACATTTCTCTCCATCCTACCAAACGAACCCCAAGTGTATTTGCAATTAGTTCTTATATTTGTATCTCATAATTGTAGATCTAAGCAATTAAAACACAGATCTAAACCACAAACGGTTTAATTGAAAACAAGATTGATTAATTTCTAAAAACCCTCAAATTTTATGAAACCCTAATTAACCTTTTTAACAAAAAACGATTTTAGAGCCAACATGGGTCTAATACTATGAAGAAATTATGAATCTTATAACAAAAATGTACTCAAATCTTAATTTGAGTATAAAAATACAACCAGAATGATCTGAATCACCAACAACAACAATCTTCACCACAGATAACTGTTATCTAAATTGATAATAGTTCTATTATAATCTGAATCAAAAAAACAATAAGATCAAGATGATCTTTGAATTAGGGTTACAATCTTTAAGAGAGAAAGAGAATTTCAAGAGAAAGATAAGAAGCAGAGATTATCAACAAAAGGAGAAGGTCAACTCCTTTTATAGGAGGTGACAAAACTTATCATAGCCGGCATCCACAAACACCCCTCCATAATTAGAGAATGTCCAACTTGAGTCCAAAGTTTCTTTAAACAGAGAATCAAGAATTACAAGGTTAGTCCCTGTACTCTTATTTACCAATAAGAGATTATATTTTAACATCCCCCCTTAATATCTACTTGGTAAATATCAAAAAGACCAAGTTTTTCCACAAACTCTTAATGTTGAAATGTATGCAACCCCTTAGTTAAGATATCAATGATGCCATCCTGGATAAGACCGCAACCATGAAAGGACCAACCATCAGTAAAAAAACACACTTCATGTACCAAATTTACTACAACATTTTTTTTAATTTATTTTCACTACATTTTACAACATAAAACTATAAACTACA
>BQNB010147531.1:0-13731 GCA_026074375.1 Tanacetum coccineum
TATTTGAAAAAGCCAAAAATAACAAGTTAGTTACTTCTGTCAGGTTAATTAAGCATTTCTAGCTTATTTAGGGCTTTTCATAAAAAGTTTATTTTATTAAAAGTGTTTATTTTCAGTTTTTCTAAAACTTTGCTTTTTTAAGTTTTCAAAAAAAAGGGAGGGTGGAAATCGGGGGTGAGCAAGGCTCGAACCCCCGACCTCAACACCCTCTACCCTTTTATAACAACACAACACACACTCCACTACCAACGCGCCCTGTGGTCTTTTTCATTATACCTCTACATTATTTAATTCTTATACACGTTTTTCCCATTTAAGCTTTATAAGCTGTTTTAGCTTTTTTTTGTGGCTTATTCATTAAGCTATGACCCTAAGCTTATTTTTCCTAGGTCCGTATTAGTTCAAGCAATTTTCTGTATTTTTTCTAGAATTTTTATAATTAGTTTAGTATTTTTAAACATTTATTTTTGTTAAAAATTTAAAAAATCATAAAAAATAGAAAAATAATCAAAAAAATATAAATCTTTTTTAGAAAATTTTCTTTTATCATAAAGTTTCTAGGAAAATTAGTTTTGTTTTCCTAGGGTTAAAATTTCAAATTTTCATTTTTTAAAGAACGGGATTCGTTCCCGTTTACATTTTTCGTGTTTTTAGGCTCATTTCAACTCCGTTTTTGTTTTAGTTTTCTTTAAACTTACTTTTTAGTCAATTAAAGTCTATTTAAAAAAGAAAATTTCAATTTAAGTTTAATTTTAGAAATTTAGGGTTTTTAACTGCCGTTTAGGGTTCCCGTTTTGCGTTTTTAGTTAAAGTTTGATTTTCCGTTATTTGTTTTCATGCTTAATTGTTATAATCTTAAATTGTAGAAGTAGATAATCAAATTAATCTTTGTTTCCAATTCAAATCATTGTCCAAACATCAAACGTGGTATTTAATTTCACAAATCGTTGGGGAATAACGACCCGGGAATCATACTTCCCGGTTAATATACGTATTATATTATATGTATTTGTGAAGATTTTCCTTTTTACCTTTGTCCTCAAGGGTAGTTTGGTAATTTTCTATCATATTATATATTTTATATTTACGTGTATTGGTTTTATACCAATCAACAAGCAATTCATTTTGACATTTTTGTCTTTTCCACTCTGTCTGTTTTATATGTTCTGGCAGTTCTTTTTGAACATATTTTTGATCAGTTTCTTTCCCATGTGCTCGTTCTTGCTTTTTCTAGCACATGCCATACGCTTTATTCTTTGGATCTACCATTTTTGTGTGTTCAGGCAATTCTTTTTCGAACACACTTTTGATTTGCTTTTTCGCGTATGGATTTAGCTCTCTCTTTCTGTTTTTAGAATATCCTCACCAGAAATTGTTTGTGACATGATACTCTTTCAAGAATGATGAAAATTTCTCTTTTGATTTAAATCATGACTCTTTTATGAAAAATTATGAGATTCATTCAATATTCTGAAATTGTTTGTGGAAAGAGTATCATTTTGACACAATAACAGATTTTGAGAACTTTTTCCAGAAATTTTGACAAAAACTTTCTTTATAATGATAACATAGAATCAAGTAATCTCAAACCCTCAACTGAATGGACGCTAAGACACTCTCTCCTCATTATGTTCATTGCAGAAAACGGCCGAAGCGGCATGGACTTTAGTCATTTAAACAATTGAGATTTGGATTAACATGTTTCAAGTCATAAAAAACTTTTTCTTTCACTTTTTGTCATGAATCCTAAACAATGAAGACAAACATACCTAATTCAATAATTGAATGGACACTAAGTCACTCACCCCTCATTCTGTTCATTGCATAAAACGACCTAAACCGGACATGACTTAGTCCACTTAAACAATTACGAATAGATATTTCTGACTCAAAGCTTAGAATTCATAAAAACTTGATTTCTTTGCCAAAATTATTCACCACACTTGAGAAACTGATCTTATTATGCCATAGACATTTAAGCATTAAACATCATAATCATGAATCATCAACATTATTTCATTCTCAAAACACCTTCACGTTTCCACAAACGAACTTTCACTGAATTTTGACTTTTTAGTATCACTGAATTTGACTTTTTGACCTTTCAGAGTTTGACTTTTTAACCTTTTCGAGTTTGACTTTTTGACTATTACTGAGTTTCACAAACAACGATTCTTTTTGACAAAACAAAATTCAATCCATTGTATTATATTATCACTCTCGGATTACATCATGAAGTCAATTATACTCGATACAACATCAATCGGTTAAACATGAAACACATCCGAATTTCAATATAAACTAATGGTTAATCATGTCTAGGCTACTCATCACATTTTTTTACTGAATCTATGCATATTATTAACCTTGATGTTTAATTATTGACAAAAACTCGATGACACCTAAACTCGGTAATCTTCAATATTACCGAGTTTAAGCTCGATAATACATAATCATCAATTAACAGTTTGATTATTCTCACATTCTGTTTGAGAAGAAAAGTAATCGATATCGTTGTAATGAACTTCAAAAATATTGGAATGAATTCTTATAAACTCGGTAAATGGATTCGGTAATAAAAAATGAGATGAAATTTTTTCCTCCTTTTATAGCCACTGATTTTTTTTGAAAATTGACACATTTAGCCCCTGTGATTATCATTTTCGATTTGTTTTTCAATTTTTCACAAACTCCCCCTTGAATAATGAATTTTTGTCAAAAACTCCCCCTTGAAATGAAATCATGTAAAAAACTTAGTCCGAAAATGAAAATGCTTAAATAAAAACTCCCCCTTGAAACTATAACGTTTTTCAAATTCAGTCTTTGTGAGAGATCATTGTTTTTATTTTATTTCCAAAATGATGTATGTGAATGGAAAATTTTAAAAAACTCCCCCTTAGATCATGATTCCGTATTTTCAATTTGAAAGCTTTTTATAAAAACTTGGAATCATGAAACTAAGCATGTGATCTTTTTAAATTATGTTGTTTTTTTTAATATGAAAAATATGTCAAATCTTTTTGGTATTTTGAAATTTTTCAATTTTTTCTTTTGTTTTTGAAAAAATTTATTTACATGTTTTTGATGTATGAGCTTTTCAAGAAGATAACTTTGTCAGGCTTTCCAACTGAGTTGGAGTCATACATCTCATACCAATGCGATGAACTAGATACTCAAAGCGTTCTTTTGGAAGCGCCTTAGTAAATAGATCCGCAAGTTGGTATTCTGTCCTGACAAAGTAAATTTCCACAGTACCCTTCTCAACATGTTCTTTAATAAATACATAGATACCGTACTGTCATTCTTGCTTTGTCTTTACGATTGTTGCGACCGAATTGCATGAAATAGTAATGGCATCTTTGGAGTAACAGTACATCGAAATCCGTTGTACTTTAGATCCATAGCTCAGCAGTTGAGTTTTTTTTTATTACACCACATTTTTCCCAAATAACTTGTGCACAGCATGCAGACAAGGAAACATATTCAGCTTCAGCAGTTGACATCGCAGTACAATCTTATTTCTTTGAACTCCAACTCACGAGCTTTCCATCCTTGAAATATTGCAAATCCTCCTGATTATACTCTTACACATCATTTTAATCTTGCATGGATCGCATCTGAATAGACAATTAGTTTAAATCTGGAATCCTTCGGATACCATAGGCCCATGTTATAGGACTGTCTCAGGTACCGAAAGATCCGTTTAACCTCTTTGAGGTGTTTGACCGTAGGACGTGCTTGATATCGAGCACATACAAACGTAGTAAAAAGCAAGTCTCGGTTGACGGCTTGTTAGGGTACATAAGCCTCTCTATCATACGAGATAAGTCGTTTGATTCAGTAGGAGGGCACTTGTAAATAAGCATCCAGCCTTCCGTTGCCATAGGTGTATCATGGAAACATTCATATAAAACCATGTTTCTTTAGCATAACTCTATTGCATATTGTGGACTATTTAATGAATTGACTCGGGGTGATTGATGAAACTTGAAGTCAATGAAAGAACTTTAGTTCACCCATCATTGACATTTCATTTATTTTTCATTAAGATTTCTAAAACGTTTTGAAAAATCTGGATTTGTTGAACCAAAAATAATGTCATCAACATATACTTGAACAAGTAATATGTCTCCCCCGTGACGTCGTGTGAACAAAGTCGGGTCAATAATACCTTTAGTGAACCGATGTTCAATTAGAAAAGAAGACAATTTGTCACACCATGCACAAGGTGTTTGCTTAAGACCGCATAGAGCTTTTTTCAACCTGTAGACGTGATCTAGAAATTCTGGATTAATAAACCCTTCAGGTTGGCTGACATAGACTTCTTCTTTCAAAGGACCATTGAGAAAAGCCGTTTTGACATCCAATTGAAAGATAGTGATATTCTTATGAGCAGCATAAGCAATAAACATCCGAACAACCTTAAGACGAGCAACAAGAGCAAATGACTCTTCAAAATCAATGCCTTCTTCCTGCTTATATACTTTAGCCACAATACGAGTTTTGTTCCGAACCACAATATTTTCAGCATCACACTTATTCTTCCAAAGCCATTTGAGAGCAATAATACTCTTTCCTTCTGGTCGTAGAACGAGTTCCCAAACTTGAAGTATCTTAAATTGATTCAACTCATCTTGCATAGACTCAATCCAACTGTGGTCTGCCATTGCTTCTTTGATATTCTTTGGTTCATTAGTACTAACGGTTAATGCATACATGCATACTTCAAAATCTGTATGTAACTGTTGACGAGTCATGACAAGTTTGGATGGGTCACCAATAACTTGGTCTAGAGGATGATCTTTTGTCCAAATGTGAGTTGAGGGTTGTACTTGGTGGAAATTCTACACATTTGATGGTTCTAGAGCCGTTGAAGATGACTTAATTTCCTCATGACTTGGAGGATTATATGGAACAAACTATGCATTACCATCAAAATCAGCAGTGTCTTCTTGATTAAATTCATCAGCCTCAGTAAAAGAGATTGGAGAAGTTTGTTCGTTAGATGTAGTGACAACAGGAGGAGCCTCATGCGTGTCAATAATGATTGAGGATGTGGAAGGTGAGTCTTCATGAACTTGAGTCGGTTGTGCAGCGGAATAGATGGGTGTATCAGAAGACTTCTGCTCATAATATTCTTCAAACATTGGACTGAACAAATTATCCAGATCTTCTTTGGATGGAGTATTCATTGGTTCTGCTGATGAATTATGATTGTTGAATCGTTAAAGTTCGGGTTCTAAACAGTCGTGTTTAGAAGCCATTGCTGTGAACTCGTCAAACTTGACATGAATAGTCTCCATTATCATTTTGGTCCGCCAGTTATAAATTCGAAAGCCCGTTGATGTTTCCGAATAACCAATAAACACCCCAATGTCTGCTTTTGGTTTCATTTTTCCAAGATCATCTCGGTCATTTGTTGGATAACACAATGAGCCAAACACATGAAAATATGCAATATTCGGTTTTCGATCACGTAATAGCTCAAAAGGTGTTTTGTTGTATCGTGTATGGATGTTTGACCGATTTTGAGTAAAACAAGTTGTAGCCACTGCTTCAGCACAAAGAAATTCAGGTAACCGAGAAAAGATAAGCATTGTGCGAGCAGCAACAAGAGTACGATTACGTCTTTCAACTACTCCATTTTGCTGAGGTGTTCGAGTGATTGAAAATTGTTGCATGATGCCTAACTTTTCATAATGAGCTTTAAGCGATGTGTTTTTGAATTCAGTACCATTGTCAGTACGAATCTTACAAACTTTTGCTTTGTAATTCAATCGAGCTTGAGCAATGAATTTCTTGATGATCTCTGAAGTTTCATCTTTCGAGCGAAGAAAATAAACCCATGTATATCTAGAGTAATCATCCACTATCATAAGAATATATTTCTTTCCATTGATCGAAGCTACCCTCATTGGACTGCATAAATCCATATGAAGTCATTCTAATTTGGAATGATCACTTGGAACCAATTTAGGTGGATGAGAAGATTTCTTGCTTTTTCCTCTTTCACAAGCAGAACAAAGGTGATTCTTTCCATATTTGAACTTTGGTAGACCGTCAACCAAGCCAAGTCTGGTAAGATAATTTATGGTACCAAAATTAAGATGTGACAGTCTTCGGTGCCATAACCATGACTTTGTTGAAGTTGCTTTGGACATGAGACAAACGGGTGAAGAAGCAGCCATGTCAGAAATGGAGATAGTATACAAATTAGAATCACGTCCACCTGTGAGCAAATCATCTCCTTGCAGATTTCGTACGTAACATGTATTGGAACGAAAAGCCACTTCTAAATCTCCATCACAAAATTATCCATCGCTAAAGAGGTTATGTCAAAGACCTTCAACATAATATACATGACAAATAGTGATATTGCCATATATATAATCGCCATAGCCTGTGATTGCTGCAAAATTATCATTTCCAAAGCGAACGGTGCCCATGAATTTCTCAATAGTGACCGATCACCCGTCATATGCTTTGAACAACTGCTATAAACAACCCACAGAACGATCTGAACTACCTGCAATACAAGAAGAGACAACACATGGACAACTGTGCAATTTGACTACCCATTTCTTAACTAAAACCGATGGTTTCTCAGGATGTTTCTCAGATTAAAAGAAGTGATATGAAAACATTCAGTTTTATGTGACAGGTGTCCAAATAACATTTGGTTCGTGTTTCAAAACAACTTTGCCAAAATTTTTTTTTTACTTGTTCGAATCTTGTTCTTTATGAATGTGCTTAATGGTTTATCGCGCAAATTTGTTTTCTTTATCCTAGACGCACTAGAAACCTTATCCTTTGCTTTTGAGGCACTTTCTACATCAATCTTAGATTTGGAAAATACAGAATAGTATATAGAGTCTTTGATTGTGTCTCTTTTTAGGAAAAAACCTAGTCTTAGGAGCTACCTAAGTTGTTTCTAAAGATGTTGGTGTTCTAGAATGTAATGGAGAAGGTTCTTCGAACATTTTGACGACATTCAATTTTTTGATTTGCATGACATTTGTCTGAAAAGGATAGCACATTATTACATACAAGAAACACATACAAAGTTTTTACTTTAGAAGCGTTTGCACCTTCAACATCAATTACATTTCCTTATTCCGAAATAAACATTAGCAGTGTATTATCTTTTTGCTTATTTTTCTAACATAAACTGAAACATTCTTTGCTTTGGGGGGTGTGTTGCTTTCTCTAGGGTTGACTAAAACACTGTTCGTAAACCACTTGAATCTTTACTATTGGTCTTCTATATCTTATAGATGTAGCATTCACTACTGAGAAGTTAAACCACTTTTTGTCATTGTTTATTAGTGATTCTTGTGTTGTGACAAACACTTTGTACATTCCTGGTTTAATGACATTTTTTGTTCTGATTCTCGCCCCTTGTTTGTTATGTTAGATGAAGTCTGTAAAGTGACTGTTTAGACAAAACATTGTTTTCTTTTGTTTCCGGAAACATGTTTTCTTTTGAAAAGCGTGTTTGTTTTGGCGTGAAAATGAAGAGATTGAGAACATTCTGTTTTGTCCAACTTAGTATTTACAGGACTTACTTTTGCAACTTTTTCCAATCTTGTCTTTAACTTATATGGTAGACAAAAAGATCCTGATTCTCAGCCGAATAGCTCTTATGCATATGTTTTCTCAAAAACATGAACAATTAATTCATCCATTTCTTTTTGAGTTTGAGACCGTGTCTTTTTGATTGAATCAAAAAGCTTTTGATATTCAATTTTGACATTGTCGCGTTTTTTTATCAAAGATTGCACTTTAAAATCCAAAGACTTGTCTATCATTCCTCAAGTTTCTCCAAACTTTTAATACTAAGAGTAATTCAAGAGGATTTGTGTTTTTATTTCTCGTATGTTAAATCTCATCTTATGTTTTTCTTTTTCTTGTTGTAGCTTTTAATTCAATAAATCATACATCTTTGCTTTTTGACACTATTTGTGGACATCTTTTTCAAGAATTTTTATTCTAGAATGCAAACCCTCTTGAATCTCAAAAGATTTCTTTTTGACTTGATCAAGTTCATCACTTAAGATCTTATCTACGCATTCATGATTTAACAACACACACAACTCAACATCATGTTTGGACGTGATGCTTCCAAGTTTTGATCTTTCAACCAAATTCATTTTGCTTATCTATAGCTCACTTTTTTGTCGACTCAACAACATCTTTCATTTCTTTTATATATCTTTAAAATAGATCCGAAAGAATTATCCAAGATAACCTAATAGTTTAAAGAATTGGTGTTTTGATCTTGACAAAAAATCATTGATTTGTTTCTCTGCCGGTTGATGTGTAAAAATGCTTGCTCTTTTCAGTTCTGTTGTTTAGCAAAACAACTCCCACCCCTCAACGCTTTCAAAACAAACTTTTATCTTGTCTAATTCTCTTGATCAACGGTGACTCACTTGCATATTCTTTTGTTTACGGAATCTTAACGATGGATTAGGAAGAAGATGGAAAATATTTATGCTCGACAGGAAAGCTCTTTTTGAGGAACAAATTTTTTATAAAGCGCATTTAATTATTTGTAGTTAATTGTCCAGCAATTGGATCATTCATTTTTTATGTTATTTTTGTTGCTTTTTGAAAGCATCCTCATAAGTGTCATAAGGAATCTATAAATTTCACAAGGTTTCTAAATTAACCTAAACTGATGCAACATATAACTTTGGACACTTTGATATTGCTTGCTTGAGTGTATAAGGATTCGGATACCCCAAACCATGTTTTAATTGTTGGTCATATACCGACAATGGGTTTGGTCCAAAGCATAATCATTCCTTGTAAAGAATTACCTAAGTTTCAAATGGATTAAACATTATTTTTAGTTTGGCCTCAAGATTAGATTAGTATCATGATACGTATACTCTTTTTTCACTCATTTGCCTTTTTAAATCGAATGTGTCTTTAGTTAATTCCTCATTTTTTATCGTTGTAATTTTTGACATCTAAATCTAATTTATCTCTTTGTTTTTCGAGATCTCGAATGATATCTCGATCACGAACCAATTGAGACTGAGCTTGTTTATTATAATGTTTTGCCCGTTCACCAGCTTCAAGAAATTCGTTGAGATAATTATTATCCTTGTTTATGCTTTCCAAAATCGAACCCGGTCTCCTTATACAATCTCAAGTGCCATAATCAAAATGGTTGTTTTGTTATTTGGACTGTTGGCAAATTATTTGTTGTTTTTCAGCTTCTGATATGCATATCTCAGGCAAGTTTTTTATATTGCACTCATAGATCAGGAACTGTGTATCTTTTTCAACACTGCCACATTACACTTCCCTTGATGTATCCAAATCTTAATATTTGCTATTAATTGATCATATACCAATGGTACCTGTTAATAAATTTTTAGTATGAGTTGGATAATTTGTTCATTATTTCTCATCCATGGATGAAGATTTGTACCTCATCTTATAAAAAGTTTGATCAGTGGTTGGTATTATGGCCATTAAGATTATGTTTGCACTGTGTTCTTAATTTCTTAATCCTTAAAGAATCAGCAATGAGAACTAATTATGCTTCATTGGAATGAATTACTACCAGCTTTATCTCTGTTTGCCAGCACAATTGTCTCCATGAATTACTTCGAGTCAAGCAACCTTGGTTTGACATTCCTAGCATAATGTCCTTTTCCCTGCATTGTTGCACGGAGCATGTTGAAGTATTGCCTGAAGACGGAGTGCGAAGAGTCCTTTGAACATTTCCAGTCTCATTCGGAGCATTCATTCCCTCAACAAACTTATTCTCTGAACATAAGCGTCGTCTGTTATTTCTCTGTTAGTAACAGAATTCCTGCTTTTGAATATAACCCTGTCGGCCTTGAATGATTGCTGACTTTCTGGTGGTGGTTGAAGCACGAAGACGATTATTTGTCGGATTAAGAATTTTGTGTAAAATGGTTTTGCAAAGTAACAACATTACAAGACTAAAGATCTTCTGGAATTGTTGTGGGGACATCGTATGCTGGTACTCATCATAATAATCAACCACAGTACGTAGGATGTGTCATCATTATAAGGACGATGTTTGTCTACGTGGGGATGTCCGTAGTTTGCTATAGGAGCCAAAGGGTCATGAGACTTTTCTAAATTCCTTGAGCTATTGTAAGCATTTACCAGTTTCTCAAATTGCTGAAGTTAGTCAAAAAGATCATCGAACGCACTCATAATCAATGGTTAGCAATACGAAACTTGTGAGTCACATTATTTCAACAATTCCGGTTGACAGCTATTCAAGAAACTTTGTGTTAATTGTCACGGTTGGACAATTCATGGTTTCTTTCCAAATCATTCTTAATTCGAGCAAAACGGGTTGTAAACAGAAAAACAAGTGCTTATCCTGGTTCAGCAAACAAATTGATCAAATTTTTTTATTTTTTTTTTATTTTCTTTGTGTGAAACGTGTTTCTACTGTCAAACTTTGTTTCTGTATAGTTCCCTTCATCTATCGTTCAATCATTTCCAATATTCCTTGGCCGACTGCAAGTCCACAGAATTGTAAATCCTCATTAGGAATTGGAAAGTAGAATTCATATTCATGACTCCATTTAGCACTCATGAAGCAATAAGTCATCACACTTCAAATCCTCTGCAGTTTGCAATCGTGGTATTGGCGAGTCTTCAGAACGAATTCTTAAACTCATAGGGCCTTTATCAAGTGCTTGAGAAAGCCAATTCGGTTGTCTCTCTTCCGGTTTAGATATCGTCTGAATCTACTTGCCCATGGTATATAACTATCCTTGCAAGATAGGAGAGGACTATTTTAAACCGGCATCAGCAAGGGATTGTGGTATGTTATGGATGTCGCATGTTCTTATGATTCAAGATTGGATTTTGTAGACGAAATATGAGTGATATTTGTGAGAATAGTATCAAATTTGGTAACAGTAGTCAAACTCGGACAACATTGTTTACGGATCTGAAGATCGATATACTTCTCGAACAGTACACAAAATTGATAATCTACAAACTTATTAAACTCATAAATTCAAACTCGGTAAAACCTAAAACTCGATTTAGCTACAAACTCGGTAGGTCCAAATTTTGAAAATTTCAACAATTATGGATTATTAATAACCATAAATTCGATGAAACCGAAAATTTATGATGACTAGATAATCACCAAAAGTCCTTAAAAGTCAAATTCGATAAAACCGAATTTGACGTCCGAATTCTTTAAAATTTGAGAACTTTTGTTTTTCACCACTTCAATTCACGACATCAAAACCGTTAATCGAATGTTATGTTATGATTTTGAAAGCTTATGTCCGAGATAAAAAGTAGCAAACCGTATTTTACAAATTCGATAAAACCGAAAATGTGAAAACTATAAAAAACTCGATAAACGAGTTGACAACTAAGTTCCCTAATATATGATTTTTGATTGAATTGATAGATGTATACTATCTACTTACAGATACTATCTTATCGAAATTACACAGAAATCCATTAATGAACTCTGCTAAAAAACAGAATAATACTTTTCGAGAATGCTTAAATTCTTCCAAGAACAACGAATACCATGCTGAGAACTGATCCTAACAATAACGAGTTAAATACTAACTAGATAATCCCTAATACTAAAATTACTGCCAAATTCGATCTCGAAAGCTCAAATTCTTCACAGGATTTCCAGACATCATTAGTACGCTTCCACGGACGTGAAAATAAACTCATAAAAACGAACACTCTACATTCTTATTGGCAATTGATACCACTTGTTAGGTCACATTTAATCTTGAATCAATCATATCGAACATGTATGCATAGAGAGAATTGTAGAGAAGGGCAAGTATTTGAAGTTCAAATGATATAAAAGGGAGGGAAAAATATAAGATTTTGTTACAAGTGCATCACCCTCTAATGAAGATTAGAGGGGTATTTATAGGTGATGGAAGGACGCTTCGTTTCCTTATTTTCCTAACTTGTCACATCTAGTCCCTATAGACTTTGGGTAATTATGCTTTGTCATTCTTTTAGCATAATATACTCCTAGTAAAACTACTTTGACATTATCAAAAGAAACACTAATGACTTAAATAATACAAAATCATATAATCGATACTTTTAATGATCCTAACAGTAAAGGTCCTAATTGAATGTAGCTAAGAACTAGAGGTTGAGAGAAGATTATTTTTGTGTTTTTATATTTTATAAAAGCAAGTAAAATCTCGGGTTTTGAAGGTGGTTTGTTTTAAACTACTAATTAAAACTAAATTAAACTAACTAAGACTAGGGGATTCGTATGATAAGAGAATAGTGTTTACTTAATCATGTATGATCCTTGGTAGCTTCTCCTAACTCTATTGCCTTGTCACACTTGTGATGTATATGTAGGTACTATTCTAATGCATGACGAATTACACGAAACCGCCATCTACGAAATATCTTAACTTATTAGCAAAGCAAAATAGGTTAGTATGGACGGACCTATTACAAGCCCATAGTCTAGATAAAAACGGCTTGTATTAATACATTACAGGGGATTCATCCACACATGGAGTAAAGGTAGTATGAAGACTATTACCGGTGGAATCAGGTCTATTGATTCATGTCTCCCAGATCTCACGATAAGGGACTATACATAGAACTATCACATCATCAAGAGACTACAAAGTTAAATCTACATACCTAATTCTCATACAATCATAAGCAAACACTTAAAAGATCTTAGCCTGATTGCAATCATAAGCAAACACTAATGAGATCTAGCCTAGCATGTTAAAGATAAGTAAAGCACAATAACCAATCAAACAATAAGACATATTGAAAGATTAAACGATAAAGGAACTTTACTATATTGAAACAAGCGATTAAGGAAGGTACAAAAGGGTTGGGAAACCCTAAAATGCTCCCAAAGTCAGCTACATCGTTCTCTACCAAACTCCACTCCTGATATGCTATATAAAACCCTAAAATTAAGTTTGAATTTATAAGAAAAGAATCCACGACGGTGTCTTAATAAATCCTGACGCCGTCATGCCGCGAATCTTCTTATGGTTTCATTATGTCTGCTACAGTCCAGACACCGTCACAAATTTTCTAACGTGGTCGCTTGATAATCCAGACGGTGTTGTAAGTATTCCTGACGCCATCTCCACCTTCTGTGAGTAATTCTTCAAGCCTTCTTTTGTGTAAAGTCGTACTCTTGTCTTGTTTTTTCCAAAATAGAGCTCAAGTAACGTGTATTTCCTCCAAATGTCTTCCAAGTGCTAAAAATGCAAAAAGAAATGATTAAGCACATATTTTAAGCATTTTTGCATGATTATAAGGGTTAATTGAACCCGAAAAAGTGTATAAAATTACACCTCATCAAATACCCCTACAATTGGGATTTGCTTGTCCCCAAGCAAATGAGCTTTTCTACCTAGACAATAGCAATATTGGGGGTATTTAACTTACTCTTTAAAGCTATCCATGGCACAACCAATTAGACCTCGTAACTAGAAGCACGGAAATTATACACTAGCACCTTACAATAAGTGTTTGAATTCTCTCTTTCTCTCGGGTGTATCATGAATTATAACAATATAAGAAACGGAAAATTTAACACTCATTACCTGCCATAGCATACAAATTACTATAGGCTTGATAAAGGATCAAACCTCCACCGCTAGGCGTAAGTACTCAAAGTTACTTTCAAAGAGGTCTTTAAAGGGTTATGGGGTATAGGTGTAATATGATAAACATGGAAAC